>PVLA01003446.1:0-212682 GCA_004027455.1 Hydrochoerus hydrochaeris
CCTTAATTTCCTATTAACTTAATCTAAAGCTCTGTAAAACCTACACTGTTTTACCATGACTGATCATAATTGAATCTGGTTTGTTGGATCACTGTTTTGTATTGATAGATTTTATTCAAAGCTGTTATGATTGATAGTATCAAGTCTGAGAGTATAGGCAACTGCACTTAAGATGACAAGATCCACTAGAATATCCACTATGGTTTGAGTATTACCTGTGTTTGAAGTTTTATACTGTCTACAATGTTTTATTTTTACTAATATTGTTATGTACTGCTATATTCAATTATAGTGCTATATTCATTTATGCCTGATGGTATAGACAATTCTATTGAAGATAATAAGAAACAACACAGAAATCATTGTAGATCACCTTGTTCTGTGGTTTTATATGACTTTTTGGTTTCATGTTTTTATAGGAATTTGTTTTGTTTTGTCTTGCTAAGTTTTGTTTTTCCCTCTTACAGAAAGGATAGAAATACATGTAGATATTCATGCATGCATAACTTTTTATACTCTCACTGTTTGACTATCTACTTTTTATGCTTTAATTTTGTAACTTGAACAACTATTTCTAAGAGGACCATATGTAGTTTATCAAGTAGTGATTTCTTATTGTTTATCTTTTTTTTTTTGAAATTCTTTACTATCTCTACCCTTTACGTGCTTTTGTTTCTCTTTAAATAGAAAAATTTTGTAAAAAGTGGAACAATTTTAGGGTTCACTGTGGATTATTATCTATTTCTGGAAGTATTTAGTGGGGAAAAAACAAGCAAGAGCAATTCCAACCTCTTGACCAGCAACTTTAAAATATAAGGTAATCATTTCCCTCAGGGAAACAGTAAAAGAAACCAATGGTAAAGGCATTTAAATTTTTTTCAGCACAAGACATTCACAACTATTTAAACAATATGAAATATTCTTAAAATTTTGCTATTTCTTCAAAATAATGCGAGAAACACAAAACATAAATAAAGATCAAAATAAAGAATAGATACTAGAAAGTAGGGAGACCTTTCTCAAATGGGAAGATGATCAAGAGATTGCAGGAGGAAGGGATGGAAAAAGATTTGAGATTTGCTATGGACATACACCAACTCTGCACAAGAAATGTAATCAGGTACCAGTAAATGCAACATGCACTAATAAAAATAAAACTGGAAGAAACATGTAACTTAAGAGCAAAATCAGTTAAGCTCTTCAGTGTCTTGTGGTTAGAGTTTGACAACAGTAATGAAATAGCAAGTACTGAGAAGGAACCAGCCTGGAGAAAGCACAACCTCATTGTTAAAAGTGAATTTGCTTCAAGAATCCAAAAAGAAACTCTCTGCCAGAAAGATCTGATGCTATCTGCAATGCTTTAGGAAAAGAGATGTTTGTATACTAAATTCAAGGTTAGTAGAGCAAGGACTTTCTGTGCCACATTAAAGAATGGTACAGTCCCTGTTTTTGTCCTTAGTCTTCTCAAATCACTGTTATATACAAATCAAACCCAGAGGGGGCAAAATCTGTCCTGCAAGGTCACAGGCACACCCCCCAATACATGGGATATGTGCAGCTCCTGACTCCTGAAACTATCCCCTGAACTCTTGTGCTCAAGGGCTCTTTTAGGAGTTGGCTCTCTTCACACTTGGGAAGAGCCCAAGGCCAGGTTCAGCAAACAGTGCCACTTTTCTGTTACAATAGTCAAAGCTGTAATACCTGTCTTTATTTTCTGTGCATTGAAATATTGATTCTGAAGCCCAAATGGCCTCTGATTATTCTTTTTCTGAAACCTTAATCCTTGATTCTAAAAGATATTCTGTGATTTTGTAAAGTATGAGCTCTTCACTTACAAGCAGCCTGCTTATATATCAAAAATTCTCAACCCCCTTGCAGAATAATGCAGCAAAACTACATAGGATGGAGATTGTTCAAAGATGGTGGATTGATAGATAACAGGACACAGAGCCTCCCTTGAGAGAAACAATGCATGCCATAAAAAAATGTCCTGTAGAGGTCCGGACAGGGGGAAATGGATCCTTTTGAACTAGGAAGAAACTAAAGGCAAAAGAGCTGGTCAAACACATAGTTCCAAGGTACAATGCAGAAGCTGAGATTAGCGGCTTCAGCGCTTTCTAGCCGCCTGAATTTGCACCAACGCGGTGACTGGCTGGAGGGGCCCAAACCCACTGGAGTGCCCAAAACTGTGCCACTGAGACTAACTGGTTGCACTGAAGACCAAGGTTGGCAAGCCCAATGGAGAACGGAGCTGGCAAGGGACCACCATTAAACCGCGATGAGTGCTGGGAATAAGAACCCCCCACAATGGAAGGGTGCAAACCAATGGCCAACATGTTGGAATAGGGAAGGAGGAGCCTGAACTAGGAATGACAGTGACTTCAGTTGGTTGCTCCCTTCCCAGAGCAGATTGGTGGGATCTGTTTGGCTGGGTCATGCCCGTGGCTGGGACCCAATAAGTCATCCCAAACCAATCCCCTACGTGTAGTGCACACTAACAAAGTGAAGGCCCCTAAGGTTGACTGGCCTGGTGTGGAGGGGCCAGCATGAACAGCCCCTGCTTACTCCTCAATGACCAAAAGCAAACAGGAGAGGGCAGAAATCCCTCACCAGCATGCTTCAGAAGAACCATAACCAACAAGGAAAGGGGCTCCACTATACATCTGTATGGAAGACACCAAGAACATGACAAGAGAAAGGATCAACAAGAAAAAGCCCCTAGCCAAAAACCCTGAGAACATTGATCCAGGAAAGGGAAATACAAAAGAGACTGAGGGCAGCAAACATGCAACATCAGATGCAGCTTCGATGGACATGAAGAGATATCTTCAGGACTTTGTAGATGAGCTTAAAACTGAAATATTAAATCAGGCAAAGCAAGATATAAGTAGATTAATAAAAGAAATGCTAAGCACCTCTCAAGACACAGATGGAAGACACAGACAGAAGAAGGGAGGAACACAAAAAAAGGAGAGAAACGTTTGATAAAGAATATAAAGAAATCCTAGAATACATGAAGCAGATTCGAAGAGATTACCAGGAAATTAAAAACTCCACTGAAAGCTGGCAAAACTGCTTAAAAGAAACTAAGTATACACTATCAAAACTTAAAGACAAGTTTGCAATGTGTGATCATGAAAGGAAACAGGCAGTAACAATACAAAGGCTAGAAGATACAAGAGAATCTATAATTTAAGAATAAGAAATGTGAGTGAAGATGCAAGAATAAAAACAAGCAAATTACAAAGGCTATTCACGGAAATAATGAAGGAAAACTTGTCAAGTATAGGAAAAGAAAATGATATTCGGATATATGAGGCATACAGAACTCCAGCCACCTACAACCAAAACAAATCTACACCCAGACATGTAATAATCAATATACCAGAAGTTCAATATAAAAACAGAATATTAAAAGCCATCAGGGAAAAGAAACAAATCACCTATAAAGGAAAACCCATCAAGGTCATGGCAGACTTCTTGACACAGACCATCAAATTAAGAAGGGGTTGGAGCAAAGTATTCCAATTCCTAAAAGAAAATAGCTTCCAGCCCAGATTGATGTACCCTGAAAAACTGTCACTAGAAATTAATGGAGAAACAAGATGCTTCCATGACAAAGAGGACCTGGAGGAATTTGTGACCACCAATCCAACCCTACAGAGAATACTGAAGGACATTCTAGAGAAAGAAAAAAAAAATACCAGGATTTCAGGAACAGTGGCAGAAAGACCTCAATGAATGGCAGGCAGTAGAATAAAGGAGAAAAGTAAACAATGGCAGAAAAATAGCATAGCAGAAATGAGGCCGTAAAGGTTGGCTATAATGTCTAACATAGATGATCTTGATACACTAAAAAAAAAAACACAGGGAGAGTAGATCAGGATGTAGGGTCCATCAAGATGCTCTGTATAGGAAATATAATCAACCTGAGAGAGGGTTATGGACTGAAAAGCAAATATGAGAAAACAATGATCTATGTGACAAGGAACCAGAGAGAAATAGGGGCAACTTGACCACCACCTGCAGATAGAATAAAAAGACAGGATACTTAGGTGCAATAGAGAACTACTCAGCTATAACAAAGGAAAACCTTGTGGCTTTTGTAGGTAAAGGAATACAATGTGAGATCAAGTCCAGGAGTGAGAAGGTTTGGAACCACTTAGGTAAATAGCAGGTTGCTCCGCCAATGTAAAAACTGAGGGAGTTGGTGGGACCCAAAATGTGCAGCATCCTGTGGGAGTGAAAGGAGAGGAATAGTCTAAAAAAAGAAGGCAGAGGTTATTATTAATAGTGTATCAGGATTTAAAACCCACATTACTCACACCACTCTGCTTAGATGGATTATATTGTTTCAGTTTGTCTACTTGTACTAGATTTGAGGGCACAGACAGTTACCCTGAAAATAGCAGGATACAGTATGGTAACTATCTTTAGTTTCCTATTAACTTAATCTAAAGCTCTGTATAACTTACACTGTTTTACCATGACTGATCTTAATTGAATATGGTTTGTTAGATTGCAGTTTTGTATTGACAGATTTTATTCAAAGCTGTTATGATTGATAGTATCAAGTCTGAGAGTATAAGCAACTGCACTGAAGATGACAAGATTCACTAGGATACCCACTCTGGTTTGATTATTACCTGGCTTTGAAGTTTTACATTGTCTACAATGTTTTGTTTTTACTAATATTGTTATATACTGCTATATTCAATTATACTGATATATTCAAATATGCCTGATGATATAGACAATTCTATTGAAGATAGCAAGAGACAGCACAGTAACCATTGTAAATCACCTTGTACTGTGGTTTTATATGTCTTTTTGGTTTCATGTTTTTATAGGAATTTGTTTAGATCTGTCTTGCTATGTTTTGTTTTTCCCTCTAACACAGAAAGGATAGAAATACATGTAGAGACTCATGCATGCATTGCTCTTTACAGTCTCACTGATTGAATGTCTACTTTGTATGCTTTAATTTTGTAGCTTGAACAACTATTTCTAAGAGGACAATATGTAGTTTATCAACTAGTGATTTCTTACTGTATATCTTTTTTTTTAAAATTCTGTATTATTTCTACCCTTTTACTGTTTTTTTTCTCTTTAAATTAAAAAAAAAACTATATAGGTTGGATCCCATCCAAGAAAATGGGATGGTGTGGAGACAATCTGGAGAGAAATCTGCCAACATCAACCGGAACTATCAAGTTCTCACAATGTGCATTATGAGAAAATGCACTACAGCATACAGAACTTGGTGATAATGTGTTATATGAGAAAGAGAGTGCAAGTTTATAAAGATATACAAAAAGATGAGGTCATCATATTATTTGCATTGTTGCAGAGAAACCATGCATATGCTTTAGCTCCCTTGGTGAGGGTCTCTTATTACTTCCAGTATCCAAGGTAAAAGCTACAATGCCTTCCATTTTTCATCACCTCCCAGAGAGAGACTCCACTGTAGCCCCTTTGCAGCTGGCCACCTCCTGCAAGACCAGTCTTACTTGATCTGTGTGTGCTGTGTTAGGAGAAATGCTGGAAGACACAGCCATATAATAGAGTATCTGTCAAACTAAAGCAGGATTATTTATGAATGAAAATATTTGAGCAATGATAGTTAGTGGAAAACCAAATGATACTTTTTTGAGGTGGTGCTATTGTCTTGCCCATGAGAATGAATGAAGAGTAAATACCCATTTGGGTAAGCGCACACATTCACACACACGTATGACTTGCCATACATCCCTCCAACAGAAAAAAATGCATATGAGAGTACACAAAAGAGACAAGCAGGCCTTTCACAATACATTCATTTCCTGTAAAAAAAATGATTTGTACTTAGTCTTCTCATTATCAAATAACTGTAAGACGGAGAAGCGCCTGCCCCCCACTTGTAGCTGGAGTGGGTGAGCCTTGGTCAGTGCCTTTCTTTCTGCTCCCCTGCTTCCCTTTGCTCTCTCTCAGCCCCAAACTAGGGCAACTGGCTTTAGTGTCCTCCCTGGCAATGTCATGGTTGCTCTCCTTCACTCCATTTCACTCTAACATGGGTGCAGCTTAACTATCAGTGCAGTGCCCGTATCCTGCTTCTGCCACTTCATATGCTTTGGGTGCTTTTTTGAAGAAGGGAGATGTCTGGCCTGGCTTAGATAAAGGGGAGTGATCTGGGTCTATTGTTAACATCCCCAATCCCCATAGCTAGCCTTGCAGAAGATTCCCTGGTTTCAGCCCTGTTCCTCATATATACCTCTACTCTATCGGCAGCACTCCCTGCACACGTCTCAGGTTACTCCAGGAGAGCTTCCTCCTGTGTACCGATTTCCCCACTCCTGTGGCGCATCATGGAGCCTTTTATAGTAAAGATTTGCTTTGGTAGTCCTATAAACCTGTTTGTCATTTAATTCTTGGGCTCCAGAAGTTCTACAAATCTACTTAAGATTCTTGTTCTGAGTAGTGTGGACAGAGCAGTCATTTCAAAATAAGTAGAAGTAAACGGTAAGATGTAAACACTGAGAACACTAAGCAGTGAAAAGCTCCAGAGACCAGGAGCCAACGAAGATCAGCGACTGAGACCAGCACCCAGAAGTGTCAGCCTACAGTGTCCAGCACAAGCTGGCATGACATGGTGATAGAGAGCAGCTGACTATGTCAGCAGTTGGCATCCAGAATTGTTTGCACTTGGCCAATTCACAATTTTCATCTGAAATGAGCAGAACAACCCTAGGCTGATTGACAACAGCTGGAGCATGTACTAATGACTCTTGGAAATTTTCACAATCACAGACACACACACCTCCCCCTCACTCTAATGATCAATAGCATTCATGGAAAACACTTGATATCTGAAAAATACTTTGACTCTGAAGCCTCCTTTATCTTCAAAGACATGGAAAAACAAGACTTCATTATTTCATTGGTTCTATCAAAAACATTGGTCTTTATGTATGATTGGATTTCTTCATGTAATTTAAATGTCCCCTTTAAAGCAATGATTTTGGTGACTGATTCTGTGCCTCCTGTCTTCAGGTAGGTGGGCAGGGTTTCTACACACCCTTTTCCTCCCTTGGATGATATGAAACTTTTTTGTATTATTTTCAGTGTATTCTTAAAATGAAAATATGTTTTGCAGTTAGAGGAAACTTTCTCTTTATATAATCATGACTTGAAGAGTTAAATTCTCTACTTCAGGGCAAATCTAATTCTAGTGCAAAGAGACTTTCCTCTTTGCTATTTAGAGATTAGGCTGTGGCAATTTTTTTTTTTTTTTTTTTTGCTTTTTGAGACAAGGTCTCTCTATGCAGTTCAGGCTGGCCTTGGGCTCACTTTTGAAGCCTAGGCTGGTCTTGAACTCGCAACGATCCTCCTAACTCAGCTCCCGAGTGCTGGGATTATAAGTGTGAGCCACCATGCCCGGCATACTGTGGCAAATATTATCTAATTGTGTCACTTCTTATCTATCATACATTAGAGGCTCTTACTACATTATACACCAGTCTAAGAAAGGCTATGAGTGAGTATAGATTTCAGAGAGTGATAAGAAAAACTTTTGATTTTTTTCACATTACCTAATATTCTCTATATCCCACAAAAATAAGGGAAGAAAAAGATTAACTGACCTATTTTTTTTCATTCAGAGTGAATCAGTTGTATTTGAGTTCCATGAATTAACTGTAAATGTCTACATCTTAAATTGTTTTCATTGAATACATGGATTTGACACTCGTTTATGGCAGTAAAATGGTAGCAGCAGGACATCTTTAAGAATTAGGGAAAAGCACGCGGTCGTGAGTTCGATTGCCAGTACCGATTAAAAAAAAAAAACTTAGGGAAATAATGTTCCATTATTTTAGTCTTTAAATCTTTTCATTTATTGTTTATAAGTAAGTTCATTTTTATTTTCTTGGGAAACTAAGACTTAGAAAGAAGTGAAGCTGAGAATTAGAAAGAAGTGACTTATGCAATAAGCTTCCCCAAAGAGAGTGTTAGAATATGTAGTGTGCACAGCTTCATTCATGCCATGGGGCTGGGTGCTGGGCTTGGGCACTGGAGACAATTGCTGGGTAACACAATGCTATCTCCAGCCCACTAAGCCAAGTCCCTGGTGATGGGGTTGCCCACCCATTGCAAGGTGGTTTCAAGTCCTTTCATCTTTCATTTGGAAGGCCAGTGGGCCTGGCGCTTGAGAAATGGCCCTGCTTTAAGCTGACTCATGGATCTCTGGGATCAACCCCAGTATAGACCTCACCCAGATTCTTGCCTGTAGGAGGTGACATGGCATTTCTGGCTAGTGGATGATCTTTCATTATATTTCTATATTTACTTGCCCTTTATGGACTGAAAAGTCAACCTGGGACTTTTCTCCTTTGATGATCTTTCCTGTAAAAAGCAATACATCTGGGATTATATCCTAACTGTACAGTGGAGCTAGGCAGGCTGTGTATGATATGTGTGTGTAAAGTTCCTCAGAAATGATATTTAATTTGTTCATCCCTACCCTTGCCAAAATATTCACAATTTTAATTATTCTCTCTAGCAGCTTGCAATTATCCATTGTTTTATAATGATCAGTTTGCATACTTGTCTCTTTTTACAATCACACTGGGTGACAAATAAAGTCTCTTTTATAGATTAAAGATCATGGATTGTTCGTGCTTGCTCAGGAGGGAGCATGACTGTCTCGTGCATCTTAACGTTTGAGTGGTCTTTATAAGTGCTCAGTTTTATCTGTTGACTCAATCAGTAAACAAAGGGAGACTTTCAGAGTTTTACAGTGGATAAGAGGTAATGTGGACCATTATCACTGATAAATTGTTCTTAAATTTCTGCTTAAACATATTCAATGGTGAGAAATTCACTGCCTTCTAAGGAGTTGTGGTTTCTGATTAAATTTTGTTTTTATCTTTGCAGTTCCTTAGGACCTTCTTTTCTAACTATGCTGATGAAACTATTGTTGCTGGGCTTTTAGGGTTTGACAGATGGCCTAGGGTAGTGGAGGTGAACCTGTGACACACATGCATGGCCAGCTGTCTGTTATTGGAAACTAAATAGTTCACTATCATTGGCTTAGGGTTAGTCTCTCACTGGATATATCCCCCTGTTGGTGGTAACTGGTACCAAAAATAACCACTGCAAAAACAAACCTGGTTCTCCATTAAGCTCACAAATAGAAGATGAAAGGAGAAGGCTACTTTCTTTCCCTTGAAATTTCAAATTATGATAAGCTTTGGGCTTCCACTGGCCTTCTTGACATCACAGATCAAGAGACCTCCTGAGTAAAAACCAAACACAAAATAGATCAAAGCTCAGACATGGAGATGTACAATGACAAGAATTTAATCTAATTCATTATGCTTAAACTGGTTCCATTGTTGGGCTTCTCAAGTTCATGACTAGTAAGTTTCTCCTTATATTTTCTATTTATCTTTTTTTTTCCTGGTGCTAGATTGAACCCTTGTTCATGGCATTAAGCTACATTCCCAGTTTCTTTCTTTTCTTTCTTTCTTTCTTTCTTTCTTTCTTTCTTTCTTTCTTTCTTTCTTTCTTCTTTCTTTCTTTCTTTCTTTCTTTCTTTCTTTCTCTCTTTTCTTTCAACTTGTAAGCTAAAGAAAACTGACTTTTATGACTACTTGTTCAAAATGATACAGTTTTGACTTTTAAAACAGCTTTCCTTATAAGGGACTCAGCCCTAATTTTAGAGAAGAGGTAGGACAAGTGTTACACTTCTTTCATATGATGATGTTTCTAACATTGTTGTGTGAAAGTTAAACTAGATTGTCAACTTGAGTGGTTTGAGAGCTGCCAAGGGGATTAGTACAGCACCCTTCTAGGTTAGTAGTGGGCCATAGGCTCATGGTCTTGGAGACATGATCTTGTCCGTGGTACTTTCTCTTGGGTGCTCTCTTCTATCTGCTCTGTTCCCTGCCTGCCATGAAGTGAAAAGTTTGCCCTTTTACCAAAAGGTTCCTGCCTTAGAGCTGGATTACCATGAACCGAAACCTCTGAAATCACGAGTCAATGAAACCTCTGCTCTTTAAGTTGCTGGTGTCAGGTAAAAGCCCAGTAAAGGGAAATCTGAGTAACACACTTGCAGAGAGCTAAACTACATTTCCTGAGGATTTGCTCAAATCATTTCTCCGGAATATAAGCCTAATTCTTTCAACTCCTCTTTATGTGATTCAGTGCCTCGTACATCTCAGATTTTTCACACTTCCCCATTTACCCTCAACTTCTTTGAAATGAGACAGAAATACATTTGTCAGTACAAGATAACACAGGATAATTTCTTTTATATTCTTTCACTTTTCCTTGTCTACATTTATCTTTTTTCTTTTCTTAAATATCTTAATACACTAGTAATAAAGTAACATAAACTGAAACTCTAAAGCCTGATGTGTTTTTCTGAAAATAAAATAAACCTCCCCAAAACTTCAATAATATTTTTTGTTTGTAACTGATTTTCAGACATATTTCAAATTAACTTCCATTTAGTTGGAAATGTTCTATCATTTATTCTATTTATTGATATCTATTTTGAGTGTATTAAGAAATGTATTTTTGGGCTGGAGATTTGGCTCAGCAGTCTAAGTGCCTGCCTGGCAAACATAAGGTCAGGAGTTCCATCCCTGATACAAAAAAAGAAAGAAAGAAAGAAAGAAAGAAAGAAAGAAAGAAAGAAAGAAAGAAAGAAGGAAAGAAAGAAAGAGAAATGTATTTTCGATTTGGCAGATGATGGGTCGATAGGTAGCATGGTAGACAACCTCTCTGAGAAAAACAACTCAGATGCTAGAATTTAACACCATGGAGAAGACCAAATGAAAGGAGAGGGATTCTCACAACCCAGGAAGAAACTGAGGAAAAAGAAAAAAGGAAGAAAGAAAGTAAGAAAGAAAGAAAGAAAGAAATGGGGACAGAAGTCTGGAGCTAGATGCGCTGTCACCGGAGCTGATCCCATGCTGTGCTAGGCACATCTTGGAGTTGGGTGACTCACGATCAAGCTGAAGTCGCAGTCCTGCCAAAATTAGGGGTTGGTGAGCCCAAGACCCTTGGTGGGAGGATGTACTGCAACAGGGAGTGGAACCAGTGGGGGTGAGCTGCACTAACCTGTGGTGAGTGCTAGGAATTAGGTTCTGCAGAGGGGTGACCAACTGGATGATATATTGGAGTTGCACAGGACAGGCCTGAACTGGCAACCCCAGTGGTATCAGTCGGCTTTTCCTGGCCCAAAGTGGACTGGTTGGATCAGCTTGGGCTGGGTCATGCCCCTGGTCAGGACCCAATAGCCAGGGATGAAACTGTCCCAAACCTGTGACATCCACAGGGCACAGACTAACGTGCCGAAGGCACTCACTGGCTGACTGGCTCATGGGAGAGGGGCCAGTCCATATTGCTCCTGCGTGCACCTCACAGAGCAACAGCAAACTGGAGAGGGTAGCAATCCCCTAGCCAGCACACTTCAGAAAAACCATAAGCAATATGGAAAAGACCTGAGACCTCCACCATACACTGGTCTGAAAGAAACCAGAAACATGACAAGAGAAAGAAACAAGAAAAAGCCTCCAGCCACTGACCCAGGGAAAATAAATCCAGGAAAGGTAAATACAGAAGAGATCGAGGGCAGCAAACATGCAATATTGGACATGACCTCAACAGAAATAAAGAAATACTTCTGTGACCTCATTGACAAACTTAAAACTGAAATTTTAACTCAAGTGAAGCATGATAAAAGAAGATTAATAAAACAAATGCTGAGCACCTCTCAAGAAGACGCAGATGGAAGAATGGAGGAAACCAGAAAAAGGAGAGAAACCTTTGAAGAAGAATATAAACAAAATCTAGAATACATGAAACAGATCCAAAGAGAATACCAGGTCATTAAAAACTCCATTGAAAGCTGGCACAATTTCTTGACAGAAACTAAAGATAGACTTTCAAAACTTGAAGATAGATTTGCAATGTGTGATTGTGAAAGGAAGGATCTCTTAAAAATAACAAGGAACCAGGAAGTAACAATACGAAGGCTAGAAGATGGCAAGAGGATCTATAACTTAAGAATAAAAAATGTGAGCAAAGAATCAGGGGTAAATACAAATGAAATACAAAGGCTATTTACAGAAATACTTAAGGAAAACTTCCCAAGCATAGGAAAAGAAAATGATATTCAGATATATGAGGCATACAGAACTCCAGCCAACTACACCAAAACAGATCTACACCCAGACATATAATAATCAAGATCCCAGATATTCATCACAGGAACAGAATATTAAAAGTGATCAGAGAAAAGAAACAGATCACTTATAAAGGAAAACCCATCAAAATCACAACAGACTTCTCAACACAAACTATCAAATCAAGAAGAGCTTGGAGCAAAATATTCCAAGCCCTGAAAGAAAATAACCTCCAACCCAGATTGATGTACCCTGCAAAACTATTGCTGAGAACTAATGGAGAAACAAGATGTTTCCATGACAAAGAGGAACTGGGGGGAGTTTGTGACCACCAATCCAACCCTACAAAAAATACTGAAAGACATTCTAGAGAGAGAGAAAAAAATCACCAGGATCCCAGGAACAATGGCAGAGAGACCTCAATGAATGGGGCAGACAGTAGAGTGAAGGTGAAAAGTAAACAATCAATGGTAGAAAAATAGCATAATAGATGAGGCAGAGAAGACTGGCTATAATCTCTAACACTGATGGCCTGGATACACTAACAAAAAGAAACACAGGCAGAATAGATCAGGAGATAAGGTCCATCGAGATGCTCTGAATAGGAAATACAATCAACCTGAAGAGAGGGTTAATGAACTGAAAGTCAAAGGTGAGAAAACAATGCTCTATGTGACAGGGAACCAGAGAGAAATAAGGACAGCTCATCCAGCAGCTGCAGATAGGTTGGAAACTCATGACACCTTTGTGCAGTGGAGAACTACTCAGGTATAAGGAAGGAAAACCTCGAGGCTTTAGTAAGTAAAGGAATACAGCTCATGATCAAGCTCAGCGGTAAAAAGGTTTAGAACCACTTAGGGAGATAATGGGTTGCCCCCCTAATCTTAGAACTAAAGGAGTTAGTGGAATATGAAATGAACAAAGCACCCTGAGAAAGTGAAAGGTGAGGAATTGTCTAAAAAAGGAAGGCAGAGGACATTGTTAATAGTGTGTCAGGATTTAAATGCCACATTATTCTTATCGCTCTGTTTAGTTTGATTTTATTCTGTTCCAGTCTGTCTACTCATACTAGATTTGAAAGGACAGACAGCTATTCTAAAAATAGCAGGATATACTACGGTAACTATCCTTAATTTCCTATTAACTTTAACTGAAGCCCTGTATTACTTACACTGTCTTACTATGACTGATCTTATTTGAATCTGGTTTATTAGATCGCTGTTCTGTCTTGACTGATTTTATTCAAATCTGGTATGCTTGATAATAACAAGTCTAAGAGTAGAGGCAACTACTCTGAAGACAAGATTCAATAGGATACCCATACCAGTTTGATTATTCTATTTTGTGTTGACTGATTTTATTTGAATCTGGTATGCTTGATAATATCAAGTCTGAGAGTAGAGGCAACTATTCTGAAGACAACAAGATTCAACAGGATACCCATTCTGGTTGGATTATTAACTGCTTTTGAAGTCATATAATGTCTCCAATGTTTTGTTTTTATTAATATTTCTATGTACTGCTATGTTCAATTATACTATGCCTGATAATATAGAAAATTCTATTGAAAAAACAAGAGTCATCATAAAAAAACTACTATAGATCACCTAAGTATTGTGGTTCTATATGACTTGTTCATTTCATGTTTTTCTAGGAATTTGCTTTGTTGTCTTGTTTTGATTTGTTTTTCCCACCAATACAGAAAGGATAGGTATACATGTAGATATTAATGCATGAATAAACCTTCTAAACAGTTTATGAGAATTAATTATAGTTATTATAAAAAAAGAGAGGAGAAGAAAGTATTCTAAAGGATATAACTGCACGTATATTTAAGTGTGTAGGATTGATAACCACATTACTAAGTTTTTGTTGGATAGGTGAACAGAATTGTTTGCAGTCTCGCTGTTTAAACGTCCACTTTGTATGCTTTACTTATGTAACTTGAATAAGTACTTTGAAGAGGAAAATATGAAATTATCAACTAGTAATTTCTTACTTTTTTTGAAATTATGTATTATTTCTAACCTCTTTCTGTTTTTTTTTCTTTTCTTTAAATAAAAAGAAATGTATTTTCTATTCCATCTTTATATTTTCACAAGCTATTTTTTAAGATTGTATTTTATTTTATTTTGAGATGACATTAAGAAAATCCAAAACTTTTTGAAGAATGCTATTTATAAGTACAAAATAATATTTAATATCTTTCTTAAATGTCATCCTTGTGCAGGGATCATGCCAATCTTCTCTATATTATCCCAATTTTAGTATATGTGCTGCCAAAACAAGCACTATCTTAAGTGAAATGAAAATTATTTGTGAATTATTTTCTTTATTAAATTTTTATCCAACTTGAAGCTTCAGTGATTATTAAAGAATGTGACTTTCATTTGGTTCCTGTCTGAGATCCTAGAAAAAGGAAAAGTACACAAAACAATTTCTTCTTTGTCTCTTTTCCGCATGTTAAGTGTAAGAGGATACTCATTGGCAAACAATAAAAGCTATTGACGCTGAGAGGTGAGCACTTCCAAAGCAGTATTTCCCCAGGAAAAACAAAGAAGTGAAGTCAGTACCCAAGAGAAGCTACACACTCTTTTGTTTCTGTTCCTTTCCCTCTCTTTAAAGCAAAGACAAAAACAAAAAACCCCAAAAAACCCTAAAAGATAATCTGCGAATATACATGCTGTCTATTTCTCTCAGATTTTCATACATAAATATATACTTGGCTTGCATTATTAATTCACAATTTAGTCACAGTCTTAGTCGAATTCTTAAATGAAGGAAAGAAAGACAAAGCAAAAGACATTCTAGACTGTATATATGCAGACAAAAAGAGCTTGTTGACAGCACAGAGCCAGAAACACAGCTGAGTATACTAACTTCAAAAGCATCTTTTAACTTAAGCATGCTTCTTTAACAAAAGGTTAATTTTGGTTTAAATTACATTAACTTTATAAAGCAATAATTGTTTAGCTTTTGAGACATGTTTTTGGAAAATTCTTAAGTTTTTTAAATAAAAATAAACATTTTGAAAAATTAAAAGACAAAAACAAGTCACTGGAATTAGATTGTTAAATATGGCAGCAAACACTGAATTATGCAGCATGTTATTTCCATCATTAATTTACAATAAAAGAAAAGTTTTCTATTCCTGTGTTTCAAATACTTTTGCACTAGTCTTTGGAACACTGATGCTTATACATCCATGCTTTATGGGAAGTGCAGTAATATTATTCTAACTGATTTTGAAACACAGTGAACTCCCACCTCATGAATATAGCTTATTGGCAGTGTTGATTTTGTTTTTTGGAGGTAGATTTGATTCAGAGCCCTAGTTCCATTACCTTGTGATGCTTGGCAAGTTACTTCATAACTCTAAATTTCAATGACCTCATTTGTAAAATAAGAATAATTAATTTCCAGGGTTGAATATTAAGTGAAATACTTATGAAAACAACCTAGCAGGGTCCTTAATGAACTGCTGGATACTCAATAAAAAACAGTATCATTGGAGCACACACTCTTACTCTGCAGAAAATAATTAGCTTGCCACTAGGTTTTAACATGCTGTTTTCCTTAACTATTTGCAACTGAATGCACTCTATAATTACAACGTATATGGGTAGTTAGCATATAAAGCTATTTTCATTTCTTAACAGAAAAATCATCAATTCTGAAGCTACATTTGATTTCCTGGTACATACTTAGAAAAAGGTCAACAAAAAATTTAAAATGTGGAGTTTTAAAAGAACAATATAATTCATATGTTTATTGAATCTGGAGTATAGACTAGTTGATTATTAATATTACTATTTAAAAATCTATGCTTTGTAAAGTGATAGGTCATATTTACAAATCTCAGTAATTTTAATTATGAAAAGGAATTAGTTATCTAGAAATATATAGAAAAAGGAAAGTTATCTTGTCTTAATTTGTATTGGTATGGTTGAAATATAACTTTTTATGTGACTGTGATATCCATAAATGAAAATTTGTCCCATAAAAATTTGTGATTAAAAGCACTATATAAAGTGATAATGTGTTTCATAGGTCTTTGAAGTCCATTAAAAAATATCATGTATTATTATGGGACATAAATTTTTTCAGGGCTTAAATTAACTAAACACTTGTGAAATCCAAGATATTATTTAACCCAATTTGGTGCCATATATGTAAATAATGTTCCTCTTAATTTCTCATCCAAACTTTCTAGATGATTCTACACTCCCCTTCTATACATGAATCTATATAAACGTCACACTCTACCAGAATTCTTAGTAACAAGCTCAGCACTAAGTAGTTTAACCTTTTGGCTATTTGGATATTCTATGCAAACTTTAAATGTTCCCAAAGGAATTAAACAATAAGGCTTAATTAGCCTAAAAAAGAAAAAATAAATCTATAATCACTGATTAGAAAAATTATCATTTTACTGCAATCCACATTAAAGCTTTTGACTGAGTGTGGGAGACAGATAGGAAGGTGAAGTTCCAGTTTTCCTATTCTGTGAGCACCAGGGAGAAAGGTGGCCTGAGTATGTGCTGACACACTTCAGGGAGAGGTAATACAGCTGAGGTCCTGTTGTTTACTGGGGCAGGTACCATGAGTAGGGAGCAGATGAATTCTGTGTTACTCTGATTGCTTGTGCCCATGTCTGAGGGATGAAGGGAGAGTGTGCCAGTCTCTCAGGGCTCTTTGTTGAAGGGAGCCAAGAGATCCCAGGCACCCACATGTTAACCAAATTCTAAACTCTATTTTTTTTTCATCTTACCATCTTTTGGTCAGGTACAAAGCTCTTAGGCTGGTTCCTACATCTGAACCCTCACTTTTTTATTTATGGGAAGGAGATGTGGAATTGCCCTTTCTTTCCAGAACTGAATGAGAACATTTTCATGTCTCCTCATTTCAAATCTGCACAGATAAAATCCTGTACAAAAGGGGATAAATTTAAGTGAAGATCCAGCAGAAGAGACATAACATTCAGCATGTATCACAAAGCTTTTCCATATTAAGTATTTTTATTTTCTCCAAATTTCCTTCTATCACATCACTACTGCTCTTCTGTTTCTTCTTTTGGGTTACTTGTCCTTTTTTTATTAGCTTTTTTGTTTTGCCCTCCAGAGTTTTCCTTCAGAACCTCAAATCCTTCACCATTTCTCATGTGGAGCAATTTTCTCCCAGCTTTTGACTAAGTAGATAATCCTTTTCATTACAATTGGTTTGTTATTTTAATGTAAGAGTCTTTCTTTTAAAATATATAGAACTTCCATTGAAAATGATTGTACTTTTCCACCTTCTTATGGCTTCTATTTCCATTAAATTATAGAATATAGTTAAAGAGAGCTGTAAAAAATTAATTAAAAGTCAGGACTTGGAGCCTATTTCTCCGAGTTTGTCATTATTATTCTGGAACTAACAAGAATTTTAAGAAATTTATCTGTATGGAGCTTTCTATTACAGTAAAACACCAAAAAGTTGCTTGTTATTTGGTAAACATTTATATGAAACTTTTCTAATTATGTATATGTTGGTTTAGATTCTGCAGAAAATAGCTTCCAACATTCTCTGATGTTCATCACAATCACTCTCTTAAAAAGTGAGAAAAAGATAATAGACTGACAAGGATTCTTGCTCCAGCCAGGCGTGGTGGCTCACACCTGTAATCCCAGCACTTGGGAGGTTGAGGTAGGAGGATTTTTGCAAGTTCGAGACCAGCCTGGGCTACAAGGTGAGACCAAGGCCAGCCTGAACTGCATAGAGAAACCTTCTCTCAAAAAGACAAAAAAGGAAAAAAAAAAAAGGATTCTTGCTCCAGACAGACTGCTTTAAGAAGAAACTGACCTAATCTTGAGACATATATCATGTTGTTATCTAGGCAAAGATCATCAGCTGAGAGGAAGGAAGAGGCTTTCAAGTGGCAACTTCTCATCTTTTCAACATAGTCCCTTGTGGAGTTTTAGTTTTGCATTAAGTTTTTCTGAGTTTTACTCCAGATGTTATATACTAGCTTTTTTCCTCAGGGAAATATGATTTGGAACATGACAGTTTAGACAAACTGTATACAGATAAGAGATCAAAACATGGACACATCAACTCAGTTTTACAAAATGTCTCAGTATTTAACTGCAGGATGTTGGATTCATTCAAACAACTGCTTCTGTCTAGTTTCCACATTCTTCAGATATTTTCCTTAAAATCTTATGTAACTTTGTCTACTGTTCCTTTTGGACTAGTACTTAAAGATGTATATATTTGACTTTTTTGGTGTACAGATTATTAATAGATCAGTGCAAGAATCAGTAGAACAAATATTTCCTGTACATTTTTCTTATAATTAATTTTATAGGTAATCGAGTGACAGAGACTATTTCAAAAATGAAATAACTAACATGTTTGTGTACTAAACAATTGGCAGAAGAGTGTTATTAATAACATAGTGGGAATAGATTCAGAATTCAGGTTCCACTTCCTTTTCCTTTTGGAAGAGAGAGTTAGTTGTCAGGTTTCAAATCATCCAAGATGGAGACCAAAGCAAAGGGATGGAGAATTTGAAGGAAAATAAAGAGATAGCTTTGAGTAAGGACAATGTAATACTGGCATATATTGCAGTATTACTGAAAATACAGAATTAATGCATGCTATAAGGAAATGATGAAAAATTAATCTCTCCCATTTGAGCTGGATAATTGCATAGTACATTCTTGTTAACATCCAAGTAACACTTTATCAGCTTATACTCTTTTAGTTATGTTAAAGAAACCTATCACAAAAAGCTGAAAACGAAATCAAAAGAGACAAAAATACTGATTTAGCTACAGAATTAATTATTGGAACAGGAGATTTGGGGGGAAAATGTGCTTTGTGTTTAACTGAGAAGGGTCAAGAGAGAAGACAAAGAAGGCCACCATCCTTGGACTACTCCCACATACCGTGTTAACTCACTTACTGTGTCGTTCAGAAACAAAATAACTGCGTGTCTACGTGTCCCTTGCCAGAATATAACTGACAAGATCCTAGGGAGCCTCTGAGCAGATGGTAAGGACATCTAAGACACCATTTATTCTACAGTTGCAGATAGGGATCTAGCGTGTGACTTTCACTTATTAGTATATGCATTTAATGAGTAACTTGGGATGTAGACGTGACAGTTTCAAATGTATACATGTGCAGATTCTGAGATGCTTTCAGTTTTTCATTTACTGGGGAAGATAGATGGATCCTTAGATAGACATAGCCTCTTAAAGATTTCCTTTGTCTCTGAATCAGTATAAACTGAGAGGAGCATTTGGTGGAGTGGAGCTTTCTCTCTGGTAGAACAAATCAGATTCTTTCTTTCTTTCTTTCTTTCTTTCTTTCTTTCTTTCTTTCTTTCTTTCTTTCTCCTTTCTTTCTTTCTTTCTTTCTTTCTTTCTTTCTTTCTTTCTTTCTTTCTTTCTTTCTTTCTTTCTCCTTTCTTTCTTTCTTTCTTTCTTTCTTTCTTTCTTTCTTTCTTGGTATCAGGGATCAAACTCACAACCACGTACTTGCAAGGTAGGCGCTTATGCCACTGAGCCAAATCCCCAGCCCCTAAATCAGACTTTTCAAAAAATAAACATGTAGATCTATGAAAGCATTATTATTTTTCTCTGAAGTGATTACGAACCTAGGATGAGTTAATAAGTAGCTAGTGAAACAGAGAGGCAGTGGTAATGAGTATTCTATGGCTGTTCTATTAGGTAAACTAAAAAAAGGCCTAAGGGTGATAAGACTGAAGGAAAGCGTATGCATTGTAGGACAAAAATACAGCAACAAAGAGAAAACTTCTTGGAGAAAAGAAGTCTGGTATCTCTGAGAACATTTTTTAATCAGATAAGAACAGAGTGATCAATTTTTTTTGCCATAATTGAGTAGAATTTATGTATATGAAAGAAATAGAACTGTCCTGGTTTGTTAATGAATTAAAATAAGAAAAATAAGAAAAACCATTGAGCTACTGTTTATTGCAGGCACTGTGATACATAGTGAAACCAGTAGGAAAGATCAACAAACAAGAGATATGAGACCCCTATGGAACTTATATTTTGGTGCAAGATCTTTCTTTCTTTACTGAAAACTTCTCCCAAATATATTAAAAGTAGTTATAATCTACATTTCATATTTCTTTATTCTTTCTATCATTCCTCTCCAATTTTATTACAACTTTTAACTATTTTTTTATGACGGAAGCAAATGTTTTTAGTCTAGTAGTAATATTTAGGACCTTTGACTTTTTGTACTGAGGCATAGTCATCTGTTTTTCCCCAGGGTGAAGTACATTCTTGTGGTCCTGGCATATTGCTGAGATGTTCTCACAGGTTTAGCAGTATCCAGCTCTCGGAGTTAGTGCTCCTTCATCAGTCTGCATTGCGTATCTCCTCGGACCATCAGGAGCAGCCACAAAGTCGTCTTCTTTAAATATGTTGTTACATTCAGGCTCTATTTCCATCCTGGAATTTCCCCTCCTTTTCCAATAAAGTCTTTCTAAATATTCTTCTCTGCACTAGTGAATCTTAAAAGATGCAAAGAAATGTTGATGCTGAGTGATTGTACTTTTTTTTTTACAATTAAATGTGTTAATCTATTGTCTTCTGTTTTTCCTAATACTATTCACACTGGGTTAGGCCATAGTTTATGCTTCCCTTCAGAGATTTTGTGTTTCACTTTGTAGTTAAGACATTGTTTATGCAACTTAAATCATGAAGATAAAAATGACCAAAATAGGTTGGGTGCTGCTTGAGCCACGAATGAGTAGTAAATTAGAGTCTACTTAGCATGTAGTCAAGACCATGGGTATGAAGCCATCCTGCCTTGGTTTAAATCACAACTGACTCTGAACATAGTTTGCTCATCTGTCAGCGGGAATGAGGACATCGTGCTCTCCACAGATTACCATGGAAACCAAATTAGTTTTCAAAAAGGAAGTACTCAGAACATTGTTTGACATACAGCAAACTCCATGTGTTAATAAAATTATCATTTTCATTATTGAGGGTACATTACAGTCCAGGATAGGAAAGAACATTCCTAAACTGAAATTAGAAGTATAAACATTTACAAAACAGCTTAAAGTTTGAAATTGACTTACATAATGCCTATACCTATGATTGGTTTTAAAAGTTTAGTATTATATCAAATAAAAAACTTACTTTAATTAGTAATGCAATTTTATAAAAATAAATGCAACATTGAAATGTCCTTTTTGAAGTAGGAATTACATAGTTGGCAATTTGAGTTTGCTTTTTTGTGAGCTTCCTACTCACATACTTTGGCAAGTTTCATCGTGTTAGCTTTTTATCATTGTTTTATGGGATTTATTTCCTGTATATTTGATGTATTAGGGAAGGACTTCTAGTTCTCTGAATTCTTATTTCCATGCAGTGAAATGTACTCAGTATTAAAGAAAAAAATTTTTTATAATTGTTTGTTGGTGCAATTTAGATATGCTTAAGTATCACATTCATTTCAGGGAATTTGTACCTGTACACGACATATCTTAGTTTCTCCTTTCTCCCATTACCCTCCCTTCTCTTTAACCTCTGTTCCCCTCATTATTTACCAAGCTTATTTCCATTTTATCATTTTTCATTTTTTTCTTTGTCTTCCCTCCTCCACCCAGTTCTCTTTCCCTTTGAACAATTGTTTCCTATTTTGCAATGTCTATTATACATTTTAGTTTTTATTAACACTTAGTTTTTCACACCAGAGAGACAATGCAATATTTACACATATGTGTCTGATTTATTTCATTTAAGAGTATGTTCTCAAGTTCCATCCATTTACCTATAAAATATCTCAATTTATCCCTCTTTATAACTGAGTAGTACTCCATTGTAGAAAAAAAAATCACCTCTTTTTTTATCCATTTGTAGGTTGATGGCATTGGGTTGTTTCCAAGATTTAGCTATTACAAGCTGTGCTGCTGTAAACATAGGTGCACATATATATCATTGTGGTATTGCAATGATTTTAATTCTTTTGGGAAGATACCTAGAAGAGGACTAGATGGGTCAAATGGAACAGTGTTTTGAGGAATCTCCACACTGATTTCCACAGTGGATGTACCAGTCTACACTCCCACAATAATGGAGAAACATTCCTTTTCCCCCAAAGCCCTGCCAGCATTTATTATTGGTAGATTTGCTGATAATAGGTAAAGTGTAATGGACTCTCATCATTGTTTTAATTTGTATCTCTCAAATTATCAGTGTGTTAAACATTTTTTCATGTATTTATTTGCCATTTGTACTTCTGAGAAGTGTCTCTTCATTGCAGATACCCATTATTGGACTGGATTTTTAAATTTGTGGAATTGGTCTGATTTTTCAATTCTTTATATGTTCTAGATATTAATACTTTGAAGAACAATTGGCTAAGATTTTTTTCCCATTCTGTGAGTTATCTTTTCAATCTGTTGGGTGATTTCTTTTGCCAAGCAAAAGCCTTTTAGTAAGATGAGATCCCAGTTGTTGATTCTTTGTAGTATTTTCTGCGCAGTCAAGGTTTTGTTCATGAAATCTTTACCTACAACTATGTCTTCACGAGTCCTACCTATTCTCTCTTTCAGCAGATTTAGTGTTTCTATATTAGTATTTAGATCTTTGAGCCATTTTGACTTTAGTTTAGTATATGTTGATATACATAGGTCTAGTTTTAGTTTTCAGCATGTAGAAAGCCAGTTTTTCCAGCACCATTTATTAAAGAGGATTTCTCGTTTCCAGTGAACATGTTTGTCAAGATGGCTGAGTGTGTTCAAAGTTGTTTCTGCATCTTGTAATCTTTTCTGTTGATCCTCAGGTCTTTTTATTGCTTTTTGACAGTACTATACTGTCTATATCATGGTAATTCTGTAGTATAATTTCAAGTTAGGGATGGTGATGCTCTCTGCTTTGCCTTTGTTGCCCAGAATTTTTTTTGCTATTTAGGCCTCTTCTGGTTCTAAATAAATTTTAGGATTCTTTTCTCTTATTCTTTGAGATATGCTAATGGTGTTTTGATTGGGATTGTATTAAATCTGTATAACAATTTTGGGAATATGGCCATTTTTACTATGTTCTTCCTATGCATGGGCAAGGGATATCTTTCCATTTTCTGATATCGTCTTTAATTTCCATCATCATGCTGTTTTTTTAATATGAAAATGTCGCTATAAATTTCACTCATGGGGCTACTTTTAATGTATCACATAAATTATGGTGTTGTATTAGGATTATTATTTTATTTAATTATAGAAACTGTTTTTCTTTACTTTCATCTGTGATCCATCGGTTTTCAGCAGGGTATTTAATTTTCATGTGTTTATGGAGTTTTTGTGGTTTCTTTTTTTATTTAAAAAAAAACAGAAAAAAGGATAGAAATGATACTGAATTTCAAAAAAGAGAAAAAAGAAGGGAATTAACACTAGTTAATATAAAGCACATTGTTACCTCAGAACTAGTTGCTCAGGTTACAAAATCTAGACCAAAAGTGATCAATCAAACAATGGCAGCACAAAATGTTCTTTTTAATGAACTGAGATATATTAGTAGTATAGTTATCTATCTTGCATACATATACTACACACATTTGTATATGTTTACCAACATATGTATAATCATTTCCTTTCTTCCTTTCCCCTATTCCATTAGTTCTGTCTTTTAGAGTGTTTTTTTTCCCTTTCATAATTACAATACCTATTGTATATTTTGGATTTTGTTACTCTGTCACATTTTTATTTTTTATTATGTTTTTATACTGGGGAGACAATATGATATTTATAAATGTGAGGGGATTTTTTTGTAGTTTCTTTTGCATTGATTTACAATTTCATTGCACTATTGTCTGATAATATGCATGGGGTAATTTTTTTTTTTTGCATTTACTTTAGCACATTCTGTGGGCTATTATGTGTTCTATTTTGCAGAACATCCCTTTGCCTGCCCAAAGGAATGAGTATTTTTATGTTGTGAGATGGAACAGTCTGTAGATATCTATTTGTTCACAGATTGGGTTCAATTCTTATACTTCTTTGTTGAATTTTTTTGTCTAGCTGATCTATCTATTTGTGACAATAAGGTATTAAATTCCCCCATTACAATTGTGTTAGTGCTTATTTGATTTTTCATGTCTACTAATACTTGTTTTATATAGGTGCCCTTGTATTTCGTGCATATGTATTTATGATTGTTACCTCTTCTCCTTGAAGTTTTCCCTTGACAAGTACATAGAGTCCTTCTTTCTCTCTTTGGCTAGTCTTGGTTTGAAGTTCACATTATCTGCAAATAGGATAGCTACTCCTTGTTTTCTGGGTTCCTGTTCCATGGAGTATTGTTTTCCATCCTTTGACTTTCAGTCTATGAATTTCTTTTTGCATTAAATGTGTTTCTTGAATGTACCATATTGTCAGATCTTATTTCTTGATCCACTCTGCTAGTCTATTTTTTTAATTGGTGAATTTAGACCATTTACATTGATGGTTATAGGTGATACATATTGGCTTGTCTTTGACATATAATTTTCCTGTTTCCTGTTTTTCCCCTCTGTTTAATTGGTTGCCCTAAATGGTGGTTCCTTCTGTTGTTGTTCTTGGAATTATAGTCATTTTTATCTCTATCTAGAATATCTTTCAGTACTGTTTGTAAGGTTAGTTTTATGTTAATAAATTCCTTCAGTTTTTCTTTGTCATGAAAGTATTCTATCTCTCCATTAATTTTGAAACATTTTTAGAGGATATAGCAATTTCAGTTTGAAGTTGTTTTCTTTCAGGAATTGAAATACTTCATTCCAGGTTCTCCTTAATTTAAGGGTTTGTGTTGAAAAGTCATCTGTGATTCTGATGGGCTTTTTTTACATGTAATTTTTTTCTGTACCTTCTTTTAATATTCTCTTCTTATGCTGAATTTCTAGAATCTTGATTATCATGTGCCTTGGTGTAGATTTATTTTCACTCATGGCTAATTGGAGTTGCATATGCCTCACTTACCTGCATGTCAGTTTTGTTTTTATGCTTGGAAAGTTTTCTATTACCTCTCCAAACAGGTTTTCTTATGTCATTTGTAATGTCTCCTGCATTTTCATTGACTCCAATAAGTCTTATGGTCTTTGTTATTGTCTTGCAGTAGTGTATTGTTTTATCATGGTCATTTGCTGTTTTTAGATCTTTGTTTATGTGATTGCTACCTATGATCCTGTCTTCTAGGTCTGATATTCTATCTTTGCTTTCTTTATTTGATTTTGCAAACTTTCAATGGAATTTTGAATATCTATTTGACTCTGTGTCATGAATTACATTTCTTTCCTATGTTGGGCATTCATGATCCATTATTTTTCTATGCTCCTCTATTTTTTTTTATCTGTGTCTACTCTAGATTTGCTAAGCAAATCCTTCATTATGGTCATCTCTACTTTTTACCTTTGACATTATTTCTGTTTTGGAGATATATATATGTATATAAATTTGTTCTACTGTCATTCCAGTGAATTCTGGTGGGTAACTTCTGTTTTCCTTTATTTCCTTGGGCTGGAAGTCTGGGATTGCATTTTGCTTCTCTGTTTTGTCATTTTCTATCTCTTATTTTAATTTTTTTTCTATGTTGCTTGTATTTTTCCTATGTTAGGTAGCTTTATCACTGGTACTGAAGTGTCCCTAGGGAATATCTATTCCTATGAGTTTTCTTCTAGGCATAGCTGGTGGTCAGTCTTTGTGTCTGTTCCAGGGTTCTATTTTCCCAGTTTACTAGGAATGATGTGTTTCTATTTAGCTCTGCACCCAGTCTTTTGGTAATGAGCTATGGGAATGATTGTGACCCCAGATTTTCACACTGTTATCATACAAAGCTGAAAAACTGATTACAGCAAGTATGACATCTTAGCTAAAGTAGTATAATTAATAATAACAACATCATTAAGCATAGTTAAGAAACTGATAATTTGTAGTGACTGCTAATTTGGTATCTCTAACCACACAGTCAAGATGTACAGTTTTATTACAACCTCCACCATAGACCAGAAGTTTGTATGCAGTGGGTTTCCCTTGGTAGAGTGATCTTACCCTGTGCAGAAGGGGAAATTAAGAGGCCTAGGGTACAAAACAGAGCAATAGATGAAGAGAAATATAAAAGAAGATTGAAGGGCTAAGGATGATCACCTAAATTTGGGGACGCTGGAGAAGAGGACAGGAGAGAAAGAATGGAGGACAAACCAAAAGAATTTCAAGGCAAAACACAAAGACTAGAGACAGTGTTCATTCACCTGTGAATCTCAGAAAAAAAAAAGTGAGGAAAGAGAAAGACAGGACAGAGAAAACAAACCAAACAATAAAAATCAAAATATGTGCAACACTCTCCCAGAATAAAAAAAAGCAAAAGTAGAAAAAAATTATTTTAAAAATTTATTCAGTCCCCTCAGTTCAGCGTTCGTTCCCTCTTCAAATCTGCCCTGAATAGTTCCTCCAGGTCTGCAGTAGGATTCCTGCTGAGTGTGGGGCTGATCTTGGCCACATCACTGACTCCTCTTGCATGAGTTGGTGGTAGGGCAAGGAGAGTGCCCTTGTCCACAGCTAGCCAAGGTCATTTGCCCATGGTTGCCAGGCAGGTGGTGATGCTTTTGTCCAGCCCATGGCTGCTTGGCTGCTCACACTGAAGGCCAAGAGGTTGATTCTATTCCTTTGCAACTAGGACTAAGGGCTGACTTTGGTGTTCAACAAATGGAGGCTAGGTCCCAGCTCCTATTTCTCAGCCAGATACTCTCCAGTCTGTTTTGCAACTTCTGGCTGTCTACTGTGACTGGACAGCTCTTCTCTCCTTCCACTCCATTCCACTTAACACTGAAGCAACCTTGGGTATGTTCTACTGCTAGAATTGGAACCTTAGCAATTTGAGGTAAAATGGTGGCCCCACCCTCCCGCTGCTACTCTGGGCAACTTGGTGTGGGGCACCTGCACCCTGGTTCACTTACCAAATGCTGCTTGTGGGGTGGGCTGCTTGGAAAGTGTCTCATGTTCTCACTGCTGCCTCTGACTGTGCAAGACTCTCCTAGTCCAGGTCTGGTCTCAGTCTCCAACTGCTGGTTCTGTGGGGGCTCTTAGGAAATAGGGTCCCATGGCACAGTAGGATACATGGGATGGGAGATTAGAAGAATTTGAGCATGTTCTTTGTGGGTTTTTTCTGAGCCATTCTTTTCACAGTGACAGAAAGATGAGAACACATGCGTGGAGCTGCCGTACACAGACCTATCAAGTATTTGTTAACAAGTATTTGTTAGACAGTATTAGTTGACAAAAGAAGGCATGATTTTATCTAACACTTTGGGAAATGTGTTATTGTTTTACTACTGGAATTTCCCAAACACTCCATACAGCATACATA
Organism: Hydrochoerus hydrochaeris; assembly: GCA_004027455.1. Lineage (NCBI taxonomy): Eukaryota > Metazoa > Chordata > Mammalia > Rodentia > Hydrochaeridae > Hydrochoerus > Hydrochoerus hydrochaeris. Next base: position 27,530 of record PVLA01003446.1, read on the forward strand.
TCTACTCCATACAGCATAAATATCTACTCCATACAACATATATATCATTGGCTTTTCCAAAATCATTGGGTCTGTTGTTAAAATGTTCTTCCACATGTAACATAGACATCTGATACTCATCTATTTCCACAAAACTAGCCAGCCTTCATTGAATGCTTGAAACCTTATTATGGATTATCTGGTAAATGGATCAGTGCAGCATATTTTAGAATGAATGAGTTGATTCCTAAATCCCAATGTCCACCAGTCACTGTGCTTTCTCCTCATGGTGGGTTTTCAAGATACAGAAAATTATGTCTCATGTTGGAGAAAATATTTTGACCTTCATACTGCCAGACTCCTAGAAATCTCACAAATAAAATGGATAACAATCCTGAACTTCCTCAGTTTATCTCCTATTGTGTAGCATTATGTTTCTTAAGAAGCAAAGTACTTGCTATTCATGCAAAATGTCATAGATACTTGGTTTAACTTAAAGTTGTGTGGGCTACTCTGTGATGATCAGAATTCTTTTAGGTTGTGCTATGATAGAAAACAGGAATCAATAAACCCTAAAAAAAGGCATTTGATGTTTATCATCTTTGCCACAGGAAAGCAGATTTTTAAAATTAAGTTTTCTGACAGAGAAAGAGCTAGGATAGACATTTCATAGGCCATTAGCTGTGTATAATGTGGCGGGAGTTTGTTAATCTGCTCTAATAAAGATACTGCAATCACCATCATGATCTGATTATCTATGACAAAATTTATACTCAAACAGCCTTGAAGATCCACATAGCTCTTGTATAGACAAGACATTCTTCCAGTAGGCCCTTCTCACATGGGACCAGTATTGGAATTTTGTCAGTCACTAAATATGCTTTTCGTCTCTATGTAGCCTGGTTATGTGGCAGTGATTACACAGGAGCTACTGCAATATGGATTTAAGATAAGACTCTAACCTCCGAAAGCCTACACTGTGACCAGCAGGACAGGATGGCATTCCAGATTCCTGCATCAGTTATGAAAACAAAATTCTTACTATGCAATTTGAATTATATAATTAGTATATGTTTATCCACAGTCATTTTTTGCTTTCTGTAGAGTGAAATTTGATAATTTCCCTTTCCTATAAATGAACTGTTTTATCCAAGTCTTCAAACTTATTGATAGCGATTCCCAGTAATTGTTTCTATCTTAAAGCATTTATCTTTCAGAAGCCGTATCCATTTTTAATTCATTACATTGTTAATTGTTCCTCAGTTTTTAATTTTTAAGTTTTATCTAGTTTTTAATTAGCACTTTAAAAACAGACTTTAATTTAAATATGTTCTGGTTTTGGTTAATATTTCATTGGTCGCTATTAATAATATTTTAAGTATCACCTTTCTTTTAGGTTACTCAGAAGGTTTTTAAACTCTTAAATTGGAAGCTGAACTCTCAGGTTTCTGCCTTTTTTTGGTCTTTAATGTATGCATTTCTCCAGATTTATTGAAGTATAATTAGGAAATAAACATGTATATACTGAAGAAATACAGCATGGTGTTTTGGGATATGTGTACATTGTCAAATGATTACCACAGCAAGCTAATTAAAATGTCTATCACCTCTCATAGATACCTTTGTATGTCTGTGATGAAAATAATGTCCACATCCCTGTAAGTTTCTAGTTTGTCAGCAATACATGACATGCAATACATGCAAATGTATACAACAGTGCCATGACTTGGTCACCACATTACACATTATAGCAGCATAATTTGTTATTAACATGAGAATTTGAGTCTGTAGTTTTCACTTGAATCACATCTTTACATGACCAATATTGATAACTAGTATTATCCTTATGAATCAGTTACATTTTCTTATTTTCTCAATGGTTTTGTTTTTGATAGTCTTTTTGTTTGTGGTTTGTTGTTTTTTATTTTTGCACACTGGGGGTTAAATTCAGGGCCACACCTATGCTAGGCAAAAGCTGTACCACTGGGCTACACTCCTAGCCTATGATTTTTTTTTTACGCATACATTTTAAAAGTAGAATAGTCTTAAATTTCTAAAATTGTAGTTGTGCTTTTTATGTTCAAATTACTTGACTTATAAAGCTTTTAGTTTCGAGGTAATTATGGATTCTCATGAAGTTGTAAGAAAGATGCAGAGCACAGAGATCCATTTCCCCTGTAGTAAATTTTTTTTGGTAAACTATGGTAGTACAATTTCAAAAACAGGTTTATGGACATTGGTTCAAGATATAGAGCATATTTCTGCCCACAAAGAATCTCCCATATTGTCTTTTTATGATCACACCCACTTCTTTGTTATTCTTTTCTCTCTGTCTACCCCATTTTTAAACCTTGGTGATTACTAACCTATTCTCTACTTCTGCAATACTGGTGCTTCAAGGGAATCATACTGCAAGTAATTATTTGTAATTTTGTACTTTATTAAACATGGTTCTTTGGAGATTTAGTGAAAGAGTCTCAAGTATCAACTTTTTTTCCTTTATATTCCTTGTCAGTATTGTATGGAATGGACTTAGCAGATTTGATCACTCTCTCATGGATGTTATCTCCAGTTTTTCATTATCATGATTAAAGTTGTGACCATTCCAATTTTTCATTATAATGATTAAAGTTGTGATGGCCATTCATATACAGATTTTTGTGTGACATTATATTTTTATTCATCCAGAATGATAACTCAGGAGGGTTTGAAGAACTTTATGATACTGGCTTTTTTTCTTTTAAAGCATGTAAAACAAAATAAAACAAGACAAAGAGATTCAGAACAGAACAATGCAAGCAACACAGAACTTCAAAACAACAGGAGATCAACAATGAATACCATAATGTCTCCTGTTTTCTTCAAAATAGCTCTTCATACCATCACACTCAATAAAATCAAACAAAACAAAACAGAACAAAACCAATCAAAACCAAAGAATGAAACCATAACATGACTTCAAAACAAAACAACAAGAAACCATAATGTCTCTTGTTTTCTTCAAAATAGCTGTCCTTACCTTTACACACAATGAAGTCAAATGAAACAAAATAGAATAAAACCAATCAAGACAAAAGAAAGCATTACAGGACTTCAAAACAAGACAATAGAAAATCAATAATGTCTCTTGTTTTCTTCAAGATAATTGTCCATACCTTTACACATAATAAAATCAAACAGTAGAAAACAGACTAAAATCAATCAAAACAAGAGAATGAAAGTATTACAGGACTTCAAAATGAGATAACAGGAAATAAACAATGGCTACTATAATGTCTCTTGTTTTCTTCAAAATAATCATCCATACTATCACACATAATAAAATCAAATAAAACAACAGGCTAATACCAATCAAAATAAAAAAATGAAAGCATTATAGGACTTCAAAACAAGATGATAGGAAATAAACAATGGCTACCATGATGTCTCATTTTCTTCAAAATATCTATTCATACAATCACACATATTAAAATCAAACAAAACAAAAAAAAATAAAGCCAATCTAAAAAAGATAATGAAAGCAATATAGGACAATGGTTACCATAATACATCCTGTTATCTTCAAAATAGCTGCCCATACCATTAGACAGAATAAAATGTAACAATAAAAGACAACAAAACCAAATTGAAAAAGTTATGAAAACTATACAAGAGTTTAAGATAAGACATTAAGAAATTAGCAGTGGTTACCACCTTTCTGTCCTAGGCGTTTTCTCCTCTATCACTTTCATAATATTTATTGTGCTTTTTAAATTCCACTAACTCTTGTTTATTTTTTTTTTATGCTAGGGAGATAAGTCAGTGCTAACCCATATGAGTTCAAGCTGTTCCATTCGTGAACATGATCTCCAGTTGCATCCATTTACTTACAAGAGATTATCCTATTTTATAGCTGGGTAGTTTTCCATTGTATGAAAATCCTGTATCTTTCTTATCCATTCTGCGGTCAATGGGCAAGTTATGCTTGCTTTTTTCTGGTCTCCGGTCACATGGAACAGTTGTTTTCTCTTCTTTGATTTTCAGTCTATGGACTTCCTTTTGAGATAAATGTGTTTCTCATAAATAGTATATTGATATATTTTGTTTCTTGATTCAGTCTTCTTGTGTTTCTTTTTATTGGTAAATTGAGGCCATCTACATTCATGGTTACAACCAGCATACATCGGTTCATCTCTGAAATGCTATCCTCCTGATGCTGGCCCTCCACTTTTCCCCTTCATTCAGTTGCCTGTCTTGTTTGGCGATCCTCCTCTGCTGCTGTTCCTGGAACCATGGTCACCTTTCTCTAGAATATCCTTCAGCACTCTCTATAGGGTTAGTTCGGTGCTCATGAATTCCTCCAGTTGTCCTTTATCATAGAAGTATCTTATTTTTCCATCCATTTTGGAAGATAGTTTTGCAAGGTACATCAATGTGGGTTGCAAGTTTTTTTTTTTTTTTTTCAGGATTTGAAACACTTCACTCCAAGCTCTTCTCATCTTGATGTTTTGTGTTGGCAAATCTGCCATGATTCTGATTGGTTTTCATTTATAGGTGATCTCTTTCTTTTCTCTAACAGCTTTTAATATTATGTTCTTGTGCTGAATTTCTGGGATGCTGATTATTATATGTCTGAAGGTAGATTTACTTTGGTTATGGCTAGTTGGAATTCTATATGCCTTGGTTATCTGAATGCCAGAACCTTTTCCCATGTTTGGGAAGTTTTCTGCTATTATTGCTATAGCCTTTTTATAGCCTTCGTATGTCATTTGTGTTTACCCATGCTTCTTTGATGATACCTATCATTCTTAAATTATTTCTCTGCATCATCTTGCAGCCACTGAATTATTATTTCCTGATTCCTTGTTATTTTTAAGAGATCCTTCCTTTCAAAATTGCTAGCTGCAATCCTGTCTTCAAGATCTGAGAGTCTATCTTCAATCTCTTTTAAGTGGTTTTGCCAGCTTTCAACTGACTTTTTAATTCCCTGGATATCTCTTTGCATCTGTTTCATTCATTGTGAAGCCATCCTATATTGTTTGTTCAACATTTCCATCATTTTCCTTTGCTCCTGTTTTTTTTTTATCTATGTCTTCTTTAGATATGCTGAGCAATTCTTTCATTATGTTTGTGATTTCTTCTTTTACCTGAGACATTATTTCTGATCTGATTACTTTTATAGTCTAATGAAGTTGTTTCTTTATTTTAGTTGATATCCTCTCAGAGATTTCAGTTGTGTGACTTCCATTATGTTCCATGATTGCATCTCCCAGACTTGTTCTGTGTGGGCTGGAGGTCTGAGATTACCTTTTGCTTCTTTGTCTTGACATTCTTCTTGTTTCCTCACAACAAGCCAGTTGTGGAGTCCCAGGTATTTTCCATGTTGTCTGCCCTTCTGTGGTGTAGGGAAATAGGATAGGCACCTGGGTTTCTCGTACTCCAGATTCCTAGGGAGGTATCAGGGGATGGGGTTGGCTTCTCCAGACCCAAGCAGCTACACTGGGGATTCCCTGATGGTCATGGGTACATGGCAGTGGGGCTGCTTCTTCTCTCAGCCTGCCTGTCTACACTGGGACTCCCCAAGAGTGGCAGGCACACAGAGGTGTGTTTATATGACTCTCTGGGTGGGTTCTGGCTACCTGAAGGAAGCAAGGTCTCCAGTGATGGTCTGCAGGTGCATGGGGTTTATCTGGCTGGGCCTTCTTTCCTGTGCTGGCTGCCCACAGGATGCAAGCCTTCCAATGGTGGTGGTTGGCATGCAGAGATGTATCTCTATGATTCTGTTTTTATGCAAATGTCAACAACATTTCAGAGTAGCCAGTGCTATATGAATAGTGCAGTTCTTCCACAATTTTACTAACTTTTGCTGGAATTGGACCAGCAGCCCAATTAGAGAGAGAAATGAAAACATGAGAGAAAACATCTTTGCCTGGGAGCCAGGGTCTTTACCTGAATGGAGTGAAGCTCTGAAAACTGACTCAAATCCCCAGGTTTATTGAGGAATAACAAAGGCACAGAGCTTTGCTGAGCACAGATGTTTGCTTTAGATAGACAGGCAGGCAAGCGAAGGCATAGTGAGCGACAGTATGGCTGAGTAATTAACTGTTATCTGTTTTTTTCCTCAGGACCTTCCTCATTTTTCCCGAGATCCATCTCTGCACAAGTTGACAAAGCATCTTGTTAGCAGTCTTTCACCTTCTAATTCTACCTGAGCAGACACTGAGCCATTGGATGTGACAAGGAACTCCACAGCCCTTTGCTGCATATTTTGCTTTTGCCATTTTGATAGGTGAGGGATAATAGTTCACATCAATTTTAATTTGCTTTTTCTTACTGTGTAATGATGTTGAACACCTTTTCTTTTTGTTTTGGGTATTTAATGTATTTCTAATCGACATAAAAAGTTGTACTTATTAATCATGTAGAATATGGTATTTTTAAATGCAGATATTATGGAAAGACCCAATTGTAACAATTAACATATGTATTGCTCATGTGTCTATCAGTTTTGTGGCGGGAACTCTTCAGATATGGTCTCAGTAACTATCAGGAATGTAAGTCATTGTTATGAATTACTATATTCTCGAATGTTGAACAATAGATGTTAAACTCATTCCTTGTATTTAACTGAAATTTTGCGTCTTTCAACCAATATGTTCCTATATCTTGCCTACCCCAGCCTTTGGTAACTACCATTCTACTCTTTGAACATCTCTTCATATACTTAGCATCTGAATGTCTTCTTTAATGAGGCTCCTCTTCATGTTTTTTGCCTATTTTATCATTGGATTTTTTTCACTATTGAATTATGAGGCTTCTCTAGATATTTTAGTTATTAGTCCTTTATCAAATATATGTTTTTAAAACATTTTCGCTACATCCAGAGCTTGTCTTTTTCTTTCCTTTAACAAGACTTTTCTCAGACTAAAGTTTTAAATTTTGATGAAGATCAGATCATCAATTTTTCTTGTTATGGCTTGTGCTTTTTGTTAAATCTGAAAACTTTTTCTTAGTCTTCAGTGAAGATTTCCTTCTTATATTATCTCTGGCAGTATACTTGTTTTGCATTGCATAGTGAATTTTTCCATGTTTAATTTGGAATGAATTTTGAAGGAATTATGAGAATCATATTGAGCATTATCTTTTTAAACTATGACTGTCTACCACAGTGCTATGTGTTGACAAGCCTGGTTTCCCTCGATCAAATTACTTTCAAACAGTATTAGAAGATGGCAACTTTAAGCAGTGATGGGGTCATGGGGCTTTCACCCTCATTAATGAAATGAAGCCTTTGTTGAGGCAGTGGGTTGTTATAAATCAAATCTGGCTCCTCATGCCTTCTCTTTTTCCTCTTCATGTTGTCCCCTCTCTTTCCCTCACGGGAGTCTTCTACACACCTTCCAGATGAAAATGCTGTGTTCTTGGACTTCTAGGCCTCCAGAAGTGTGAGAAATATATTTCTTCTTTAAATAAATTAGTCTCCAGTATTCTACTATAACCATAGTGTTGGTGGCCCCAGGCCTCATGCGTTTGTATTGTGCATTTGTGATTGGTTCATTGTCTAGCTCTTGGATTGATGGTGTCAGTGCTACACCTGCCTAGGGGTGGCACCAGCATACAATGTAATGGCAGGAAGAAGGTGTGTCTGTCTCTTGCCGATTTCTGCCTTGCTGTTTGCAACCGCCGTAAACTGTGGCCCTGCCATGTCACCCTGCCTTGGAGCCAACTGAGTACGGACTGAAACCTCCAAGAACTGTAAGAAATAAACCGTTCCTTTCCCAACTTTGGGCATCAGGTATTTTGTCTCAGTGACAAGTAAAAAGTAACTAAGACATGTAGGAAATAGATTAAGACAAATCCTATACACATTTTCTTAGATATTTTATATCTGATCTTGTATCTGAATTGTCCACTTTGGCTTTCTACATTATTAGAATAAATCATATCCTTACTTTCAATTTAGTCAGCACAACTATTACATTCAAGAGACAAAGACTCTTTGCTCTTCTAACTTAAATTGAGCAGCTTGGATGAATTTCCAAAGTATTTGGATAATGTGTCATTGTCTTATTATTTATCACAGTGTTCGCTTTCTCTCATTATTACCTGAAAAGAAAGCCAAGTTTCAAATTCATTTTTTTCTGTTTTCTTTTGTATTAAATTGACTCTGAAACAAAAAGTTGCTGAACTTGTATTGTCTTCTCCATTTTCAGTAAAGCATGTAAGAAAATTCCCATATGAATTTTATGGTTTTCCAGAAAATTTTAATAACTAAGTTGGAAAATATTATTCACATCTTTGAGGGGGGAAAATGACTAAAAAAAGGGCTTTAATATCTAGATTAGAGCCTATCTACTGAATAAAAGTAGAAATATAATGCTCACAGATTCAAGCATATTTTACTTATTTGCTAAAGAAATTGTGAAAAATTTGTGGAACGACCTACCAAAACAATTCATTCCATAGAGACCACTGTGCATCTTCTAAGAACAAACATGCTACTAAATGTTATTCATTTTTTTCACTTGTACCTTTGGGAGGTTATCCTTCGACACTGAATATGCAAGGAAATCTGTGTTCATCGTGAATCTCTTTTTTCTATCTTGAAGTTCAAATTATCCTCTAACTATAGTTAGGGCTACATTAATGCAGATGAAATCCACAGTGACACTTGGCTTTCTGGTAATAAGATAGCAACCAGAAGTATTGCCCTTTCATGGAATGCAAAATAAAATAATAACACTGACGATGATTAACAATAGTAACTGCTAACAAGATTATTCTCCTTTCTTTCTTTCTCCCTCTTTCTTTCTTTCTTTCTTTCTTTCTTTCTTTCTTTCTTTCTTTCTTTCTTTCTTTCTCTCTCTCTCTCTCTCTCTCTCTCTCTCTCTCTTTCTTTCTTTCTTTCTTTCTTTCTTTCTTTCTTTCTTTCTTCTTTCTCTCTTTCTTTCTTATTTTTTGGAGACAATGTTTCTCTATGGAGTCCTTGCCTTGAACTCACTCCGTACCCAAGACTGGCCTTGAGCTTGCAGTGATCCACTGCCTCAGCGTTCTGAGTGCTGTAATAACAGGCACGTGCCACCATGCTAGGGGCTGGTGACAATGATCAGTATTAACCACAGGCAATATTCATAATGAGCACCAAGTGAAATAATAATAATAATGATAATTTTCAAATATCAGATATCTAAAACAAACAGCTAGAAATCATGCCCTTACTGGAACTCTAAATAATCATAATGATAATTTATAAATACTAATATTTAAGTTCCCTCTCAGCATTTTTAGAGATAGATCAGTGATACTGTCAAATTATATCTCTTCACATTTTATTTTATTTTATTTTATTTTATTTTATTTTATTTTTTGATACCAGGGATTGAACTCAACCTTGCACTTGTCAGGCAGGTGCTTGTGCTGCTGAGCTAAATCCTTGGTCCCTTGTCTCTTCATTTTTAATGGATGTATTTCTTTCTAATGATATATATTTTCTTTAAAAATGTCTCAGGTTTCTTAAAAACTGACACAGAATTTCCTAACATTACTTTGAAAATGACGTAGTAAATTTGAAAAATATCTAATGCAAAATTAATTCTTGAAAAGATCTTTAACTGAGTGCCATTTCTTGAAAACTTTGATGCCACTATCAGTGCTGTTGCCCAATTTTCTAAACAAATTTCTAGAACATTGACATAATGATAATTTTAGGACTTTTTTTTACTTTTAGAGGATAAGCACAATTTATATTTAAGATAAAACTCAAAATAGATGATTTCATGAGAATTTTTCAAAAGGGAGGAAGACTGGAACTTTAAGCAGATGACTTAGGGACAGCACTACAGACTGACATGTTCCTAAACACTGACTCATAAAGTCATTTTGCTATAACAAAGAGCAGCTCATGTGTTTCTGTTATGTAAATTGCACTAAGACTAATGTCACCAAATGATAATGGTTAAAGGTGGCAAACTGTTTGGCTCATATTGAATGCTCAGTCAAAAAAATGTATCAGGTATTGTTTTCTTCTGTAGTTTGAATGATCTGCTAAATTTTCTTCCTCTTTTTTTGTTGACTAGTAATAGAGTAAAACATTGGTGTGTGTGTTTATTAGGGTATTTACCTTAGTTCAGTTAGAACACATAGTAATTAATGCAATTAAATAGACTAATTTGAGTGTAATCTATTCAAGCAGATATGATAGAAAGTACAGAAATTTTAAGAGCTTAGAAATGTCATTTTTTTTTCTCACAGGAAACTGATTTCTGAAATCTAGGTAATGATTAAAAGGTGATAATCAATAAAGCCCATAAGGACACAGTTGCTTACTTTAAGTTATGTCTTACTCAGAAAATATTCCAAAATTTACCAACTCTAAACAAGTAACACATTCATTAACTGATCAACTTAATGAAGGATATGTTTTGAAAAAATAACTTCAGATACATGTAAGTGAAGTAATTATATGTTGACATAGTTTCATGAGTGATTCCTCATTATTATTTTTAATTACTTCACACATTCAGATTTTTCATCTTAGACCTGTGTATCTCTGCCTTAAAGTTTCCTGTGTCTAACAATATGTTGAGCTAATCAAATGTTGTTTAAGCATTGTATTTTTGGCTTAAGAAATTACCTCATTAGTAAGTTTTACCCTTTTGAAAAGTGATCAGGTAAGTTTTTCTGTAAAAAGAATATTAAATAAATTATGTGCTCTAAACAAGAAAAGGTAAGGATTAGATAAACAACACAGTAGCTTCTTTTTCGTACTTTAAAAGATAGGATTGTCAAGATTTGAAGAGAAAGCATTTAAGTATTTTAGCTTTTGTTAACTGTGTAATGAAAAAGAAAATACCTCTGATGACACAGAAATGCTTCTCTAGATATATTTCCTAAACCTATTTAACTAATCTCAACTTTTCTTAGAAGACAGTGGTTACATGAAATTTTGCATTGCTTTTTGTATCTTGTGCTTTGTTTTCTATTTAATGTGCTGCCTTCAGCATTAGATGTTATAAATAGTTTGCATTTGGCAGCCAGAGATATTTGGGAAAAATTCTTTTCAATGCTTTGCATCACTTTAACATAGAAAGTAAAAGATTCACAGCCTCATGCCTGTCATTTTCTTTGCTAGTTCTATTTTATTTTTTCAATTAATTTTATTCCTGCATTTTAGACGCACATAATACCATTCATCATAGGAAGTCTGTGTCTGTACATGATACAGTTTGATTTTTCTTTTTCTCCATTTGCTTCCTCTCCCTTCAACCTCTCTTCCCATCCTTATTAACAAACTTCGTTTCCATCTTTTCCTTCTATTCTCCCTTTTTTCTTTTTTCCTTCCCCCTCCTCACTTCTTAGTTCTCCTTTACATTTGAATAATTTCTTCCTATTTCACAATGTCTGCTATACGTTTCAGTCCTTACTTACACTTTCGGTTTCTCACACCAGAGAAACCGTGTGATATTTAGATATGTGTGTCTAATTTATTTCACTTAAAAGTATGGTCTCAAGGTCCATCCATTTAGCTATAAATGTCTCAAATTTATCCTTCTTTCCTAGAAAGTAGTACTCCATTGTATAAAAAGAAAACTACACATTCTTTATCATTTGTTGATGGACATTTGGGCTGTTCCCAAGATTTAGCTTTTACAAACCTGTGCTTCTGTAAAAATGGGTGTGCATATATCACAGTGTATGATACTTTTAATTCTTTTTGGAAGATACCAAGAAAGGAAATACCTGAGTCAAATGGAACCTGTAGTTTTAATTTTTTGAGGAATCTTCACACAGATTTCCCAAGAGGATGCACCAGTCTACATTCCCATCAACAGTGAAGAGAGAGTCCCTTTTTCCTGTAGCCTTTCCAGCATTTGTTATTGGTTGATTTCTTGATAATAGCCATGCTTTCTGGGATGAGATGGAATCTTAGCATTATTTTAATTGGCATCTCTCAAATGACCAGTGATGTTCAACATTTTTTCATATATTTATTTGCCATTTGTATTTCTTCATCTGAAAAGTGTCTATGCATTTCAGATGTCCGTTTTTGGACTGGTTCTTTAAATTTGGTGAGGGTCTGATTTTATTTGAGTTCTTTATATAGTCTAGATATTAGTCCTTTGAAGAACAGCTGGCCAAAAATTCTCCTACACTGTGGAGAATTGTCTCTTTACTGTGAAAGAGCTCTTTAATAATATATTCCAACTGTTGATTCTTTGTGAGATTTCCTGTGTGACTAACATTTTTTTTAAAAACTTTGTTTTCAATTGATATATGAAGTTGTACTTATTTATATGTTACAATGTGATGTTTTATTGTGTATGCATTATGTAATAATACACTGTGTAATAACAAAATGTACACATCGTGTAATCCTAAAATCAGAGTACTTATTTTATCCATAGCTTCAAAAATTTACTAGGATTTTTAAAGAATGTTTAAAATTCTTTTAGTTATTTTGTAATATTTAGTATAAATTTTTTGACTATGATCCCTATACTTTGAAGTAGAACAAACTTATTCCTCTCACTGTGACTTCAAACCAATTACCATTCTCTTCTTATTCTTCTCCCCCTCTACTCAAACTTTAGTAACCATTGTACTCTGCATCTATGAGATCAGTTTCTTAGATTCCAGATAAGAATGAGATAAACAGTATTTGACCTTTTGCATTTGGTTATGTCACTGAGCCTAATATCCTCCAGTTTTATCCATGTTGTCACAAATGACAATATTTCATTCTTGTTTATAACTGGATAACATTTCATCCATGCACATTTATTTGTTGCTTTTACTACTTTCCCATTTGTCATGTGTTATTGTAAAACACTTAATTAAGGAACATTTTCTTTATTGACTATTTCATCTTCACATTAAGGATTCTATTTTGCAGTGATGTACTTTTAATCACATTGATGAGAAAGGCCATATCTTACTAACACTTAATATTATCTTGAAATAGCCAATACTACTGTGTTAGTCAGTTTTCTGTTACTGTGACAAAATACCTGAAATCAGCAACATATAAAAAGAAAATGGTTTATTTTGTTCTATGTTTTCAGAATTTTGATTCCATGACTTATGCAGTTTTTGGGGAGGTCTGTGATAAGGCAATACATCTTGGTGGCAGTAGCATGTGATAGAAAAGTAATGTTCACTTCATGGTGGCTAGAAAACCAAGAAAGCAAAAGATGGGGTGCTTGAGTCCCAATATCCACTGCCAGGGCATACACCCAGTAACTTAACTTCTTTCTGCTCTGGCCTGTCTTCTAACTATCCCACACCTCCCAAAAGTACCATAGACTGAGGATCAAGCTTTCAACAACTAGGTTTTTTGGGACATTCAGCATCCAAACTACAGTAACCACTGTCCAATGTATAATAGGTTCTCAGTAAATTCAAATTTAATGGTGAAAGGCTTATGATCTTGATAGTATCCTCTATTTATCAAGATCTGATGCATGTTGCATATGGAAACCACACACATAAAAGCAAATATCTTACTATAGGCTGTGGTAACCAGTAGTGGGAGAGAGTAAAAATCCAACAACATTAACATGGAAAAATCCAATACGCTATCTTAAATTCACATACATGTTCTTGTGGAAAAATGACAAATGGGTGAATCTTACAGTGGTTTTAATGTAAGCAAACAGAAAACTTATTCTTTTTCTAGGGTATGCAAAGATTTGTAAGCCTCCAACCAATAAAAAGTCTAGCACATGTATTACATAATGTTATCCTAGAAGATAACTAGTGTTAATTTTGTATCCTAGAAGATAACTAGTGTTAATTTTGTATTATTTTTTGAAATTCTGCATCATGTCTATCCATTTTTTTGGTTTTACTTTTTTAAAATAAAATAAAATAGTTTAGCACAGAATCTTATTATAGATCTTTTAAAAAATGTGTATGCTAAGAAACAGCACTAAGGGTTTGCTTAGCACTGGACCCTGTGTTCTATTCCCAGTACTACACACACAAAATTAGGAAAAAGTGAATGAATGTATTTGAGCAATTTCATTCTTTCTGTCTCAGACAATTTAACCCAATTTCTATAACTTTTAGTCAGTTATTAGAAACAGTTCTGGCCTAGCAAGGAGGGGGTGAGGATGACTATCCAGTTTTCAGGCTAATACTTTATATACTTGAGTCTGTATGAGTTAGAATTCTCTGTGGAAGCCTGGAAACTTGAAGAAAAAAAATCTGTGACCACAAAAGATAAGTTAGAGTATGAAATTTTAGATGAAAATAAGGATATGCACCAAGAAATGTATCCTGAATAAAAATACAAGATAAAAAAACCTCTTGCAATTTTCTTAAGCTTGCAGGAAGGAAACAGTGTCTTAAATAGGAATAATGCTTATAATACTCTTTCTTTTTGTGAAAACCAATGTCCTTATGGTGAAATTCTAGTCCTTACTTAGAGCTTCATGAATATTTAGAAAAATATGCTCCTTTCTTGGTTCTCCATGTTTTGCCTTTTAATGTTTCTAATTTGAGATTCTTGGTTCAAATCACAAGGTGAATATTCCTAATGAATCCCTGCCAGTATTGTTTCCCTCTTATTAACCTCAGTCTTCTTCTTTTTTTTTTTCAAGACAAGGCCTTGCTATGTAGTCAGACTGGTTTAGAACTTGAGTGATTTTCCTGCCTCAGCCTCCTGAGTGCTGGAATTACAGGCATGTGCCACCATTCCCAATCTGCTCTCATTCTTTTATTGTGGGTCTCTCCCTTGCTATCATCAGAATAACCAGGAAGTCTGAGAATCGCATATGAAGATTCTAACAAATTTTGGTTTTGAGCAAAGCCTAAAGAGAAGAATCTTAAAGTTAAATTTCTCAGTTTCTTTGTGCTCACTAGGTTATGGCTGTCCTCACTGTTGAAAAGGGACACTGAACTTTGGAGGCTTCAGTGATACTTGTGTAGCTCTCTTGCTCTTAGAGCACTGGTTGTCAGCTCTGTGCAGTGTAAGAGCCACCATCATATGAGAGGATGCAGTCTTTTTCTTTAGGGAATAAAAGTTTTGTGAATAATCACATTGACAAAAATTGGGAAATGTCCAACATTTTAAATAACAAACATTACATGGTGGAATGCAATGTGTGAGTGCTGAATCTGTAAATAAAATAAGGGTGTGCGGTACTACGGAGGCAGGAAGAGGCTCCTAGCAGCACATCGTTATGCTGATAGAGTCACAATATACTGCAAGGAATCTACAGAAACTC
Source organism: Hydrochoerus hydrochaeris (assembly GCA_004027455.1). NCBI lineage: Eukaryota > Metazoa > Chordata > Mammalia > Rodentia > Hydrochaeridae > Hydrochoerus > Hydrochoerus hydrochaeris. Next base: position 42,715 of record PVLA01003446.1, read on the forward strand.
AAGGGCAGAGATAATTGTGAAAGGCAATAAAATAATTAGAAATTGAGGCATTTACTTTGTGTATTGCCTTTATTTTTTTTAACATGAGTAACATGAGTTGTTTAGTTATAGGTTTATGTAATTTATTTATTTTTAGTATCAGCTCTCAAAATACAGTTTGACAAATGGCTTGCATGATCGTCCAGGGGCCATGCCCCTGTCTTGTCTGCTTCTTTCTTGTTCTCTCTGACTGTACAATTATAATTGTGTGTATATCTGGTTCAACATGTTCAAATCAATGATTCAGGGCATTTTAAAATGTATAAGGAGCAACAAATCAAAAATTCTATAATAGCACATATGAACTATTGAAATGTTTGTGAACTAAAAATAAATTTTACTCAGATTTTGGCTAACAGATAATTTTCATTCTTTTATTCAAGGTTTAAAAAATGTGCACTGTATTTTAAAAACTCTATTGATCATGGGTTTAGGAGAACTTTTTAAGAACTAAAAACAGTATTTTTTTCATTATAGCTTTGGTTATTATTTTTGGTACAGGTTTTTCTATTTTACTAATTCCTATTAGAGTCAACAATAGATTCATTGAAATTCTTATTTTATCTTGTTTATTGTTAATTCTGTGCAACTACCTGAACTATGCACTCATCTGAAGTGTTTTCCAATTTAAATCCTCTTTGTCACATACTTGCATTTAAGACTCTTACAAATTTAGCTCAAAGCTGATCACATCATACTTGTTCCATAAATCTAATCTAGGTTGAAACAAAATGATTCATGGATCTTTAAGAAAATATAAATATTAAACATGTAAGAACTCAGTAAAAATATCTCAACAATAATGAATGACTTCATATAAACCCAGTTTATCTGGTAACCTCTTTCCTTTTATGGTGAAATTGTTAAACCATGTACTTTCCCAGACTGGAAGCACAGAATACTGTTCAGATAAGTCATTTACAGCATGTTCTACAGAATAGGTTGAATTTCCTCACACTCAGTGACATGTCACTGAGAGATGTAAGAAAATAGCTTATTCTTTGGAAGCTCATTAGGAGGGTGTTTATTTGTTTTTTAAATTTAGACTCAACCTGAACACTGTGGCATGGCAGTTTATCACTACTCTTTAAAGGACGAATCTGAACACTTGAATTAGAAACCTGACAATTTAGGTTTGCAATGGTTAATCATATTGATTAATTTGATTCAGCGGAAAATATTTTGACTGTGTTTACATTTTTTAAAAAGTTTGTTAACTAAAAAAAGCATTAAGCTTATTTTAAAAAATGCACTTCAATATTTCTTCATAACATCCAAAGCACATCTATCTCTTTTATTTCAATTCTTTTTTGTCTTTTTGAGACAGGATTTCACTATGGCCTTAAACTCACTTTGTAGCCCAGGTTGGCCTCGAACTCGCAGTGAGCCTCCTGCTTCAGCCTCTCGGGTGCTGGGATTGCAGGTATGCACCACCGTGCCCGGCTGCCACTGTATCTACCTCTTTACTTCCTCCATCTCAGAGGACTGGAAATTAGCTCTGATGACAATGCCAGCTTTTGCTTCTCTTTGGGAAAAGAGATACAGACTTTGTTATGTGGCAGATTTGGCTACAGATTTTGCCTCTACTTCTTTATAATGTTGCTGTGGTTTATTTAAATGTTCCCCCAAAGCCTCATTCAGTCATGGAGGCTACTGACTCTAACATTTGCGATTGGTTCGTTGTCTAACGCTCAGATTTGTGGTGTATTTCACTTGCCCAGGGGTGGAGCCAGTGTAGGAGCAGGAAGGAGGTGGGTCTCTTTTGCTCTCTCTTTTGCTTTGGTTTTGGCTGTTTGCAGGCTGCTCTTCCATGCCTTGCTGCCTCAGAGACAACTGAGTATGGATGGAAATATCCAAGAACTGTGAGAAATATTTGATTAATATTTTCATTAATCATTCCAGCTAAAGATACTTTTGCTTTTTTTATTATTAAAGCAAAAATTGTCAAGTATTACAAGTGGTAAATGTTCTAAAGATGAAAACTGAAAAGACCCTGTGAATGATTTTTAAAAATTTAAGAATTATGGATTAAAATTGTCAGAATTTTCAAAATAGAATAATATTTATTTTTAGATCAAACATTTTTAGAATGACAAAGTGGAGTATGAGGCGAATATTACTGTTGAATCTCCCTCTGACTCAAAGCATGTAGGTCTTTAGCAGGTACATTGGGCCAGTCACTATCTCCATTTTTTCTACAGCAGAGTCTAGATCCTCCAGATCTGATAGCATCAGCATCCATTCAATTCTTGATCCAAAGGATAATGAGGTATTAAATGATTTCTAAGATCATCTATAGTAATTTTATGTAAGGAAACTCTTACAAGAAAAATTTTTTGTCTAGTTTAGAGAAATATCATTTGAATATAAAATGCCATTTAAAGGTTAGTACCTAAAACTAGAGATTTTTGATAACAGATTAATCCAATGTTGCTTCAGAAAGTGATGAGAACAATGAAAGAATATGTGTGCTTGAGTCGAGGGAGAGTATTTTGAGGGAGATTAATGACAGTGTTTCTTCTACTGGAAAAAAAATTTTTAAATTTTAGAACTCAATATACTTTTTGATCACATCTTTTATTTTTTATTTTTAAGAGGATAAAACCAAGGAAAATCAAACAGAATAAAACGAATCAAAATAAACCAGTATAAGTGATACAGGACTTCAAAATCTTGTGAAATCAACAGTCATTATGTTACCATTATGCATTTTGTTCTCTTCAAAATAGCTGCCAATACCTTCAGGCATAGTAAAAATTGAACAGAACAGAATAGAATGGAAACAATAAAAACAAAACAATGAATGCAATAAAGGACTTCAAAACAAGCCAATAGTAATCCAAATTGGCTACCATAATATGTCTTTCTATCTTTTAAATAGCTGCTCATGCCATCAGATTTAACATAAATAAAATAAAAGAATAAAACTCAACCCAACAAAACAATGAAAATGATATGGTTTCTGGGTGGGGGATCACTTCCTGGTGAGGCCTTGTTTCTTCCTCTGAGGTCTGCAAATGGCACTGACTCATGGCATTGTTTCAGTTTACATCTCTTAAATGGCCAATGATGTTGAATATTTTTTTTGTATTTTTTATTTTCCATTTGTATTTATTCATTTGAGAAGTGCCTATTCATTTCATATGCCCATTTTTGGATTGAGTCTTTAAATTTGTGGGGAGTTTGATTTTTTGGGTTGTTTTTATAGTCTAGATATTAGCCCTTTAATGAATAACTGGCAATTTTTTTCCCACTTTGTGTGTTGTTTCTTTTCTTTGTTGGTGGTTTTTTTTTTTTTTGCTGTTAAAAAGCTTTTTAGTAAGATGACATTCCAGTTGTTGATTCTTTGTATTGTTTTCTGTGCTACCAGGTTTTGTTCATAAAGTCTTTGCTTATACCTGTTTCTTCAAGAATTCTACCAAAAAATAAATTCTGCCTACTCTGTCTTACAGTATTAATATTGACTTGCTGACATGATGGTCTCCTGTTCCATTCATTTTCTAACAAAGCAACATGGTTTGTTTCTTCTTTATGGCCAAATGATATTTCATTGTGTATATATACTACGTTTTCTTTATATATTCATCTGTTGACAAGCGTCTTAGCTGTTTCCATTGCTTGGCTATTGTGAGTTACATTGCAATAAATATGTGTGCCCACTTATCACTGTAATTCCTTTTGGGAACATACCAAAGAGTGGTATATCTAATCAAATAATAGCTCTATTTTTTGGTGGGGAAAAACTCAATAGTGATTTCCAAAGTGGCTATATTAGTTTACATTTCCACGAAAAATGCAGAGATACTCTTTTTTTCTATACATTCTCACCAGTGTTTGTTTATTTTTTAATTCTTTGTGACAACCTGACTAGGGTGTTTACATTCTTTGACATGTTCATAATCCTTGTGTTGTGTGTAGAGTTGGTACCTGTACATAACACATAAAGTTAGTTTTGGTTTGCATTTCCTCAAAAATATTGAAATATTTATTGAATATTTATACTTGTTTGAATGCATTATTTGTCCTTTTGGGCTTAAGTTGTTTGGGCTCTTTATATACTCTAGATATTAATTTTCTTTTAAAAATTTTTTTTATTTAAAGAGAAAAAGAACAGAAAAAAGGTAGAAATATTACAGAATTTCAAAAAAAGGAGAAAGAGTAAGAGATCACTGGTTAATAAATTACATATTGTCCCTTTAGAAATAGTTGTTCAAGTTACAAAATTAGAGCATACAAAGTAGACATTCAAGCAGTGAGACTGCAAACAGATCTGTTCAACAATCCAACAAGAACTTAGAAGTATGGTTATCAATCCTATACACTTAAATATTCATGCAGTTATATCTTTTATAGTACTCCCTATCTCCTCTCTTTTTTACAAAAGCAATTATGCATTTAAAAAATTATTTAAAGAGAAAAAAAAGCTAAAGAAAAAGGGTAGCAACAATACAAAATTCTAAAAGAAAAAAGAAAAAAAAGAGAAAAAAACACTAAGAAATCGCTAGTTGATAAATTACATATTGTCATCTTGGATGTAGTTGTTCAAGTTACAAAATTAATGGATCCATAGCAGACATTCAAACAGTGAGACTACAAACAGTTCTACTCAAAGATCCAACAAAGATTCAGCAATATGGTCATCTATTTTACACACTCAAACATACATGCAGTTATATCCCTTAGAGCCTTTTCTTTTCCCCTCTTTATCACAATAACAATTACACATTTTGGGTTTTATTACTCTTATATTTCTTATCACTTTTTACACTAGAGATACAATGTGATATTTATAAATATGATTCTTATTTATTTCACTAATGAAGATAGTCTCAAATTGTCACCATTTACCTATGAAGGCCTCAAGATCATCCTTTTTATAGCTGAGTACTATTCCATTGTATAAAAATACCACATCTTTTTCATCCACTCTGCAGTTGATGGGCATCTTGGTTGTTGCCAAGATTTAGCTATTACAAATTGTGTTGCTATGAACATGGGTGCACATATATCACTGTGATATAAACTTGTCAGTTCTTCTGGGAAAATACCCAGTAGGGGAATAGCTGGGTTGAATGGAACTTCCAATCCTAGTCTTCTGAGAATTCTCCATATGGATTTCCATAGTGGTTGCACCAGTCTACATTCCCACCAACAGTGAAGCAGTGTTCCTTTTTCCCCACAGCCTCGCCAACATTTGTTATCGGTTGATTTCTTGATGGCAGCTATTCTTTCTGGAATGAGGTGAAATCTCAATGTTGCTTTAATTTGCATTTCTTGAATGACCAGTGATGGTGAACATTTCTTCATGTATTTATTTGCCATTTGTGCATCTTTCTCTGAGAACTGTGTGTTCATCTCAGATGCCCATTTTTGGAGAGGGTCTTTGAATTTGGGAAGCTTGATGTTTTTCAATTCTTTATATATTCTGGACACAAGTCCTTTGTCTGAGGGGTAGCTGGCTAAAATTCTTTCCCACTCTGTGAGTTTTCTTTTCACTCTGTTGGTGATTTCCTTTGAAGTGAAGAAACTTTTCAATAATATAAGATCCCAGTTGTTGATTCTTTGAAGTGTTTCCCATGCAGTTTGCTTTTGGTTCATGAATTCTCTGCCTACCCCTATGTCTCCAAGACTTCTACCTATCTTGTCTTCCAGTAGATTGTGTTTCTGTTTTAATATTAGGTCTTTGATCCATTTAGACTTTAGTTTTGTGCATGGTGATAGTAGGCATGGATCTAGTTTTAGTCTTCGATATGTGGAGAGCCCATTTTTCCAACACCATTTATTAAAGAGGCTATCCTTCCAGTGGACATATTTAGCCCCTTTGTCAAATATCAGGTGGCTGAGTGTCTTTGTAGTTGTGCTTGCATTTTCTAATCTGTTCCATTGATCCTCAGGTCTATTTCTTTGCCAGTACCATGCTGATTTTATCACTGTGGCTCTGTAGTATAGATTCAAGTCAGGAATTGAGATGCCTCCTGCCTTGCCTTTGTTGCCCAGAATGGCCTTTGCTATTCTAGATTTCTTCTATTTCCAAATGAATTTTAGCAGTTTTTTCTCTAGATCTGTGAGGTATGTCAGTGGTATTAGGATTGGGATTGCATTTAATCTGTGTAACAGTTTTGGGAGTATGGCAATTTTCACAATGTTGATTCTTCCTAGCCAAGATCAAGGAATATCCTTCCATTTTCTAATATCTTCTTTAATCTCCTTTTTCAGTGTAGTATAATTTTCAGCATATAGGTCTTTTACATTTTTAGCTAGGTTGATTCCTAAGTATTTAATTTTTTTAGATGTTATTGTAAAGAGTGATATTTCCATAATTTCTCTCTCAGTGAGTTTTTGTTTGTGTACAAGAATGCTATTGATTTTTGAGCATTGCCTTTGTATCCAGCTACACTGCTGAACTTGTTTATTACCTCTAGCGTCTTTTAATGGAGTTTTTTGGGTCTTCTATATAGAGTATCATGTCATCTGCAAATAGTGATAATTTAACTTCTTCTTTCCTATCTTTATTCCTTTTATTTCTCTCTCTTGTCTGATTGCCCTGGCTAATGTTTCCAGAACTATATTGAATAGGAGTGGTGATAGTGGACATTCTTGTCTTGTTCCTGATTTTAAAGTGAAAGCTTTCAGTTTTTGTCCATTTAGTATAATGTTGGCTAGCCCTTTATAAGCCTGAGGTAGACTCTATGTATTCTGAGTTTCTGAAGGGTTTTTATCATGAACATGTGTTGGACTTTATTAAAAGCTTTTTCTGCATCTATTGAGATGACTATGTGGTTTTTGTTTTTGGCTCTGTTGATGTAGTGTATTACATTTATTGATTTGCATATGTTAAACCATCCCTGTATTCCTGGAATGAACCCCACTTGGTCATGATGTATAATCTTGATGATTTGCTGCATTCTATTTGCCAGTATTTTATTGAGAATCTTTGCATCAATGTTCATTAGTGAGATTGCTCTATAGTTCTTCTTTTTGGTTGGATCTTTATCTGATTTTGGTATCAGAGTAATACTTGCCTCCACGAATGGTTTAGGGAGGATTGCCTTCTTCTCAAGGAGTATTGACATTAAATCTCTAAATTTCTTGTAGAATTCAGCTGTCAATCCATCAGGACCTGGGCTTTTCTTTGTTGGTAAATTTTAATTATGTTTTCAATTTCAATAGCTAATATTGGGCTATTCAAAATTGCTATATCTTCTTAGTTGAGCTTTGGTAGTTCATATGTTTCTAGAAATCTGTCCATTTCCTCTATGTTTTCCACTCCATGTGAGTAGAGATTTTCAAAGTAGGTATTTATGATCTCTTGAATTTCCATGGGATCTGTAGTAATTTCTGTCTTTTCAGTTCTTATTGTGTGAATTTGGGTTTTTTCTTTCTTTTTCTTGGTAAGGTTAGCTAGGGGGTTTGTCAATTTTGTTTATTCTCTCAAAAAAACAGCTTTTTGATTCATTAATTCTTTGTATTGGTTTTTGTTTTTAGTTTCAATTGCATTGAATTCTTGTCTAATCTTTACAATTTCCTCTCTTCTAGGAGCTTTGGGTTTAGCTTGCTCTTCTTTTTCTAGAAGCTTGAGATGGAGCATTAGGTTGTTTATTTGTGCTCGTTCTGTTTTCTTGATATGACAGTTTATTGCTATATATTTTGCTCTTAAGACTGCTTTCACTGCGTCCTGTAGATTACAATATGTTGTTTTTGTGTTTTCATTGAATTGTAGGTATTGTTTTATTTCTTCTTTAATTTTATCTGTAGCCCACTGGTTGTTCAAAAGGTATTATTTAATTTCCATGTATTTATGCAGATTTTGCAATTTCTTTTGCTATTGATTTCCAATTTCAGCACACTATGGTGAGATATTATGCATGGCATGATTTCAATACCTTTGCATTTACTTAAGAATGTTTTATGGGATAATATATGGTCTATTTTGGAGAATGCCCCATGCACTGCTGAGAAGAATGCGTGTTCTGATGTGGTTGAGTGGAACACTGTAAACATCTACTAAGTCCAATTGCTCACAGGTATGATTCAGTTCTGTTATTTCTTTGCTGACTTTTTGTCTAGTTGGTCTATCTCTTTGTGACAATGGACTGTTAAGATCCCTTGTTATAATTGTTTTCTTATATATTTGGTTTTTCATGTCCATTAGTGTCTGTCTTACATAATTGGGTGCTCCTGTATTTGGCACATATATATTTATAGTTGTTAGTTCTTCCTCTTGAATTTTTCCACTAACGAGTATGTAGTGACCTTCTTTATCTCTTTTAATCATTTTAGGTTTGAAGTTCACGTTGTCTGCAAATAGAATAGTTACCCCTGCTTTTTTCTGTGTTCCTGTTGCATGGAATACTGTTTTCCATCCTTTGACTTTTAATCTATGAGTTTCCTTTTGGATCAGATGTGTTTCTTGTATACAGCATATTGTGTGATCATGTTTCTTGATCCATTCTGTCAGTCTATTTCTTTTTATAGGTGAATTGAGGCCATTTACATTTATGGATATCACTGATATGTACTGGCTTGACTTTGCCATGTTATGTTCCAGTTGTTTGCTTTCTGCTTTTCCCCTTATTTAATTGCTTATCCTACCTAGTGGTTTCTTTCTGTTATTGTTTTGGGGATTGTGGTCATTTTTATTTCTGTGTAGTATGTCTTGCAGTACTTTTTCTAGGGTTGGTTTGGTGGACATGAATTTCTTCAGTTGTTCTTTGTCATGGAAGTATCTTGTTTCTCCATTAAATTTGAATGAAAGTTTTGCTGGGTACAACAGTCTGGGTTGAAAGTTGTTTTCTTTCAGGGCTTGAAATATCTCACTCCAAGCTCTTCTTGACTTGAGGGTTTGTGCTTAAAAGTCTGCTGTGATTCTAATGGGCTTTCCTTGGTAGGTGAGTTGTGTCTTTTCTCTAACAGCTTTTAGTATTCTGTTTTTATGCTGAATGTCTGAGATCTTAATTATTATGTGTCTGGGTATGGATTTATGCTGATTGTGACTGTTTGGCATTCTATATGCCTCACTTATCTGCATATCAGATTCTTTCCCTGTGTTTGGGAAATTTTCTTCAATTACTTCTGTGAATATTTTGGCTACATCATTTGCTTTGACTCCTGCCTCTTCACTGATGCCTATTAATCTTATATCATTGCTCTTGGCATCATCTTGAAGCTGTTGGATTGTCACTTCATGCTGCTTTGTTATTTTTAAAAGTTCTATCCTTTCGTGATCACTAATTGTGATCTTGCCCTCAAGGTCCAAAATCCTAGCCTCAGCTTCACTTAAGTGGTTTTGCAAGCTTTGAATAGAATTTCTTGTTTCTTGGATATCTCTTTCAGTTAGTTTTATGAATTCTGCATGTTTTCTATATTGTTTGTTCAAGATTTCAATCAGTTTCCCATGCTCCTGTACTTTTTTTCTCAATTTTTTCTTCAGCTGCGCTCAGCAACTCCTTTTCTAAGGTTGTTATTTCTGTTTTTACATGGGAGAGTACTTCTAATTTGATTTCATCTATAGCCTCATAGAGTTGTTTTTTTATTTCACTTGCTATCTTTTCAGAGGTTCCCGGTGTGTTACTTTTGGGGTCCTCTATTTCAATATCTCCTGCACTTGCTTCTAGTGGACTAGATGTTTGAGATTGCATTTTGCTTTTTCATTTTGTCATTTTCACTCTGCCTGATGTTTTCTGTGCGTAGGAGGTGGTCACCCACACTTTTCAGACTCACCAACATCTTACAGTTAGTTGGAGCAGGCTTTACTATTGGCCCCATTTACCCACTCTACACCTCTATTTTAGGGGTATACTCACCACACTGAAACAGTTAATCCACTGCAGTCTAAGGTTTGCCTCCTGGTAGCTAAATTCCAAGTTTTTTCTGTGTGCTGGGATTCCACCAGAGTGTGCAGTCAGGGCCTGAGGCTGGAATCTGGGTCCCGCTGGCTGCTTGGTGGTCACTGGGCATGGCCCAGTTGGGCCCCCATCTGTGTGTGGCCCAGGGTGGTCTGGGGTGCTGCACATGGTCTTACCACCTGGGAGCAGGCTCAAAGTCTTTTTCCATGGGCTGGGATTCTGTCAGAGCATGAGATGAGGGCCCAAAGTTGGAACCTGGGTCCCACTGGCTGCTTGGCAGTCACTGGGCATGGTCTGGTTAGGCCCCCGTCCCTGTGTGTGGCCTGGGGTGGTCTCAGATGCAGCCGGTGGTCTTACCCCCTGGGAGCAGGCTCAAAGTCCCTTTCTGTGCACTGGGATTTCACCACAGCATGTAGTGAGGGCCCAAAATGATATTAATTTTTTTTTGGAAAAACTATATGGCAATGGTATTTGTTACCATCTTCATTCTGTTCATTGTTTGCTTTGCTATAGTTGCTTTTTAAATAGGTATATTCTTGGTGGATGGATTTGACTAGTATTTCCTTTGTTCTTGGTATCATATTCAAGAAATCTTTGCCTATGCCTGGACTTTGAAGTATCTCTCCTACGTTTTCTTCTAATAAGGTTTTGGGCTGTATACTTAGGTCTTTGATTTATTTTGAATCAATTTTAGTAAGGAGTGAGAGATAAAGATCTAGTTGAAACTTTTTCCATATGGATATTCAGTTTTCCTAACTGTGTGATAGGCTGTTCATATGATGCAATGTCATTAAGTCTCTAATGATTTTGAGGTAAGATATTGGTACTCAGAAGATTGTCAGCTTACGTTGTGAAAGAAAGTGCCAGAGAAATCAGTTACAGATCCCTTTCCGGAAGAACAAGAAAATAAGGTTCTCAGTAAAAAGAAAAATACATTATCCAAAAATGAAGATGAAGACTTGACTCTGCTTTGTCCTAACACGATGTGCATCATTCTGACCAATACAGGAGGGCTTTTTATACATTTATTCATTCTTTATTGAAAATTTTGAATACAGGATATTTCTGTCTTGAAAGATGAGATATTTTTCACTCCTTGAAATAGCTCAGAATCTTCTTTAGAAAGATCTTTTTTTTTTTTGAGACTAGAGATGTGGTATCCTTTAATAATGCTATTGCCTTTTTTTTCTAGTTGATACATTACATATTGTCTTCCTGGATATAGTTGTTCAAGCTACAAAATTAAAGCATACAAAGTGGACATTCCAACAGTGAGGCTGCAAACAGTTCTGTTCAACGATCCAACAAAAGCTTAGCAACATGGTTATCAATCCTAAACACTTAAATATACAGGGAGTTATATCCTTTAGAGCACTTTCTTTTCCTCCTTTTGCTTTTTAAGTCCATTATCTGTTTAGTTATATCATGTTTCAGGTTGCTCAGTACTTTACTGATCTGTTTTGTTGTTGTTATTTTTTATTTATTATTACTTTTATTTTATTTATTTATTTATTTTATTTTGAAGGTAGTAAAATACAGCAGAACAAGACAGGACAAAGCCAATTGAGGCAGTGCAGTGAAATTGGTACAGAACCTTACAGCAGGTTACCGGGATAACAGCAACAGGTACAATAGTATATCTGGTTTTCTTCACAATAGTTGTTCCTTCAATCAGGTAGAGCAATATCAAAGGAAATACTGAAATTATAACAACAGAATATTGAATAGAGCAATACCATTGATCAGAACAGAGCAAAACAGAGATAAAAATATTTGCCTTCAAAGACATGGCAGAACAAAATCCCCCTTATTTGCTGTATTGCATATAGTCAAACTCGCAAGAGATGCTCAGATCTCTGGCTCTCACTTGCTAGTGGGGGGTGGGGGAGAGATGAGATGGATGTTTGATTTTTAGCCTGTGTGCCAGTAGGCTTATGGCCCCCCACCAGAGTGGTGAGCTGGCTGCCTGTTTTTCCAGAGCCTCAAGTTCCACCATGGCATGGATCTTAGGAAATGCTGATATGGTTTTCACCCAGGGGCGGCTGTGGCTCAGGAGGCCACAGCCACTTACCAGAATGGCATGCTGGCTGCCTGTTTTCCCAGCACTCCAAGTTCCAACATGGTGTGGATCTCAGGAAATGCTGATATGGTTCTAGCCCAGGGGCTGCCGCAGCTTGGGAGGCCACAGCCACTTACCAGAGCTGCATGCTGGCTGCCTGTTTTCTCAGCGCCCTAAGTTCCAACATGGCGTGGATCTCAGGAAATGCAGATATGGTTCTCACCCTGGGGCTGCAGCAGCATGGGAGGCCACAGCCACTTACCAGAGTGGTGTGCTGGCTGACTAGAAAGATCTTTTATAAATGTTTACCTTTTCTTTACTACAGTGATAATTTTCCACAGCATCAGCAGTAGTTCAGTTAGTATACAATTGGATTATATGTTATTATTTTTCTCCATTCCTTTCAAATGTTTGAGATGAAGGTAAATTCTCATTGTCATCCATTAACATGGAGAGTGATATTTCCAAGGAGAAATTTTATGGAGCAGAAAAACAAAAATCACAAAATGTAAAATCATGAGAAGAGCAAACACACACACACCCTCAATTTAAAATAAAATTATATTGGAAGAGTTAAGTAATAAACTTTCTTCATATGAATGGAAGAGCCTGGAGAAAGGGTATTCACCATGGAGAACTCAGCAGCAAGAGAAGAAAACCAGTACAGTGGATGTTTTTAGCCAGCAACCCCTCAGACAAAGGACTTTTATCCAGAACATATAAAGAATTGAAAAACATCGAGCTCCCCAAATTGAAAGGCCTGGAAAAATGGGCATCTGAGATGAACACACAGTTCTCAGAGAAAGATATACAAATGGGAAATAAATACATGAAGAAATGTTCACCATCACTGGTCATTCGAGAAATGCAAATTAAAACAGCATTGAGATTTCATCTCACTCCGGAAAGAATAGCTGCCATCAAGAAATCAACTGATAGCAAATGTTAGTGAGGCTGCGGGGAAAAAGGAACACTGCTCCACTGTTGGTGGGAATGTAGACTGGTGCAACCCTATGGAAATCAGTATGGAGAATTCTCAGAAGACTAGGATTGGAAGTTCCATTCAGTCCAGCTATCCCCCTCCTGGGTATTTTCCCAGAAAAACTGAAAAGGTCATATTACAGTTATATATGTGCACCCATGTTCATAGCAGCACAGTTTTAAATAGCTAAATCTTGGCAACAACCAAGATGCCCATCAACTGCAGAGTGGATGAAAAGATGTGGTATTTTTATACAATGGAATATTATTCAGCTATAAAAAGGATGATCTTGAGGCCTTCGTAGGTAAATGGAGACAACTTGAGACTGTCCTCATAAGTGAAATAAATAAGAATCATATTTATAAATATCACATTGTGTCTCTAGTGTAAAAAGTTATAAGAACTGTAGGAGTAATAAAACCCAAATTGTGTAATTGCTATTATAAAAAACAGAGGATATTGCTCTAAAGTATAAAACTGCATGTATGTTTAAGTGTGTAGGATCATTGAACAGAACTGTTTGCAGTTTCACTGTTTGAACGTCTACTTTGTATGCCTTAATTTTGTAACTTGAACAACTATTTCAAAGAAGACAATATGTAATTTATCAACTAGTTATTTCTTACTATTTTTTTAAATTATGTATTATTTCTACCCTTTTTCTGTTTTTTTTTTCTCTTTAAATAAAATTTTTTAAAAAAGAAAAGGTCTTGCTAGCCAACAGGGACTCCAAAGTATGATACTGCAGGCGCACCTAAATCTAGGGCTTATATGCAACTTCTGGAGGGTAAAGGGACAGTTGAGATCCTTAGGCAGAATTAGATTAGGGCACTGCGCCTCTTTAAGTGGAAAGGAAATAGCTTTTGCATCTCAGCAAGCAGTTGAGCTGATAGCCTGTGTTTTGATCCCTGCTTCTGTGCAGTACACTAAGCTGTCTGGTTTTGACATGTGCCTACGTGTAGGCAGCACTGTCTCTCCTAATTCAGGTTGCCATGCCTACTCAAATTCCCCTATTAGCCCACAAAACCCACTCCCTAGCAGCAAGCCCAATATCCAGTCAATCAAGTAAGTGTAAACCCTCAAGGAGGTGGAGATAGGACTCCTACCCCATAAAACAAGATTACAGCCTCAGATCCAGTGGTGTCCCAGCTCTAAGCCTCACCACCCCACAGGAGTGGCTCTTTACCACTTCCTATTGCAATGTCTACAATAAAATTAATTTCACTTTGCAGTGATCTTTGTTCTGATACCTCTTCTTTCAACATCAGAGAAAGTGACAAGTCTGGCTGGACTGAATTTGAGGGTCCCTAGGCCCCAGATATAACATAATTGGGGGAAAGGAAATCACCTAAGACCATCAGACAGGGTCCGTATACCCAGCCTAAATGCGAGTGGAGGTGGGAGGACACTGTTTTTTTCTCAGCTCACTTTTCAGAGATAGCCCCGGCCATGGTCTAGCTGGGCCCCTTTGGGAAATTAGGAAACTCCAGTGGCCAAGAGGATCATGTGCAGTCTCTAACTAACAAGGAGATTCTAATTGTACCCTTACATGGCTTAGTGGAGGATTCTTTATGTCCTGGACATCTCTGCTAACAAGGGATATTTTGGCCCAGTTAGGTTTAGTATTCATGAATGAGAGGGGAGAAAGGAAGGGGACTCCCATTATGTCCCAAAGATCTCTTTGCCCACTAACCCTAGGGCGACATTTCTTTCAGGTCATTTCTAACCTCCTTCACATGGGCAGATTATTCTCAGGGCAGGGTTTCCCAGGGCAGGTCACATTTTCTCCTTGCCTTCTCAGGTCCAGTCTGTCTTCAGCCAGGCAAGGATGTCTCAGTTTGTTTCTCCAGTGGTCGCTGGAGCCTTACCAGGCTCCACTGCTGTTTCCATGACTTCACCCCCACTTAGCTCAAAGCAGCTCCATGAGGATGGAAAACTCACACCTCCATAACCAACCCTGCACCTTATTTTTCTTCATTATCCTTAAAGCCCAGGACTTGACAGGTTTGACCCCATATGTCCCTGCCAACTGCCTGACTTCTGGGAACAATCACAGTCTGTTCCCACATCCTGCTTCCACTCTGCCTGCACTGCTAGGTCAAGGCATACCTGGCACCATAACTCATTGCCCTATTATGATAACTAGTAGCCACATAGCCATTGTTCCTCAGCTAATCTTGCTTCTCAGATCCCTCATTCTCAACAAAAAGCTCAGCTTAGTGAATTTGACTCAGACTTTCCTCTGGAGTTATTCTGGGGTGCTGTCACTCGGTACTCCAAATTCAGGCTTACTCTGTCCTTTACTGTGTCATTACTGTTTACCTAACAGTATATTTTGATATAATATTTTAAAATTTAAATACATACTTTATACATCTATCTCCTGTTATATAACCACTATCTATATGGCATTTACATATTAGGAATTATAAGTCATCTAAAGATGCTTTCGAGTATATAAGAGGATATGTGTAGGTTATATGCAGATATTCTGTACTTTTGAACAGGAGACTTGAACACCCTTGATTTGATATCATTGGGTTCCTAGAACAAGTCCCACCCTTCCCCATTTCAAAGGACAACAGTATAGAATTATAGTTCAAAACTTTTATTTTCTTTAATAGCTGAAATTATTGTTTGTCTTCTACTACCCTTTGTTTCTATTAGAAATCAGATGTCATTTTTTAATCATTTTCTGTATGAAATGTGTGTTATGTTTTTGTCTGCTTTTAAGATTTTTATTTTTTACCTTGAAGTTTTTGCAATGTGATTCATTTGTTTAAGTGTAGTTTACCTTACGTATTTTGTGAAGGTTTAGTTGAATAATTTTTTGGTAAATTTTTTGAAAAAAATTCAGTGAATAATTCATGAAATAATTTTATTCTGTCTTCTCTTTCCTTTCCTCTGAATGCTCATAGGTCATTGAGACATTTTTCTCTTTTCTTTTTCCAATTTTTCTTCTCTGTGAATCCAATTATTATGTTTTCATAATTGCTAATTCTTTCTTGTGTCATATCTTATCTCTTGTAATCTAATCTGACAAAGTGTTTTTTTGGCAAATATTTGAGTGGGGACATTGCATTACTGAGTTATAAAATTTCTGTTTGATTATTTTTGATAGCTTTTGTAGTTCTTTTAAAATTGTCTATCTCTTCACCACACCCAGCGTTTCTGAATCAGTTGAGAGAGCTCAGAATCAATACTGGGATAACATACTAAGTCTTTCTTTGTTATTGTTGGGTCATAAGAATTGTGAATGGAGGAAGCTAACTAATCATATTCCTCCTCTTCACATTGAAAGTTCAATTCAGTAATAGAGAACTTGGCTTGGGCTTATAGTAAAAATGGGCTGCATGCTGGGAAACATCATTCATGGAAATAAAATTCAAGAGTTCCTGATGGAGCACATGGAGAAAAGACAGTCCTTAAAGAAACAAATAGGTGTTTGGGTACTAATGCAATGTATAAAAAGCCATGATTTTCAAGCCAACATGGTAGGCACTGGGAATTGTTTAATAGAGATTAATTAAAGGTAATGATTTCTGCCTTCAAGGTGAGATTAATTAAAAAGGAACAAGGAGTGAGGTTGAACATTTAGACTGAATAAGGAAGTGGGAAGCCAGTAGTTTAGCTTTTCAAGAGAAACAGCAATGAGGTAGCATGTTTTCAGAGAAGAAGTTATTTTGACTTATAGCTTCAGAGGTTTCAGTCCTTAGAAGGTTAGTCCCATTGCCTTTAGGCCTGTGGTGAGGCCACAGAAAATGAAGAGAACAAAAAGTATCAGATATCCCCTAATATCCCCTTCCAGAGCCTAACTGCAGTGACCTAACTTCCTCCCCTAAAGCCCCACCTCTTAAAGACTTCACCACCTCCGAATAGCACCACCAGCTGGCTACTGAAAGCTTCAGCTTATGGGACTTTGGGATGACATTTAAGATTTCAACTCCAACAAGTGGTGGTGACTTGTGTAAACTGCTTCCACAATGTTAAAAGAAAGCATTAGCATATTTGACATTATGACTTTGAGTATAATGAATCTATAGAAAACCAAAATCATAGAGAAAAAAAGTATGATTTACCTTATTTTGTATCATTATGATTAAGAAGGGACCAAAGATATCTGGAAAAGGTTAAATTATTTATGTATTAGTTCATCATTGAATATTCTCACCCAATTATCCATTCATTCGTTGACCTTAAATTTATTTATTTATTTATTTGTTTAAGTTTATCGGTACAATTTAGGTTTACATTCATTATAGGGACTTTGTATCTGCATGTGATAAATCTTGATTCCTCATTTTCTTTTTCCCATTCCCAGCCCCTCTCTTCAAACCTCCTTGCCCTCCCTGTTCATAGAACTGGGTCTTCATTTTATCCTTCTTTTCTCATTTTTCCTTTCCCTTCCATCGCTTTTCTCCCCCTTCCTAGTTTCCTTTTCCTTTTGAATCTTAATATTTGTCGAGCATTTATTTCCTACTGTGTTATGTTGTGTTGGGATACGAAAATTAATATTCACTATCATTAAAGAGCTCACAATTTTTTATGGAGAAATTTACAAATTATCTTATATAACAAGACCAATCTTGTCATTAAAAATACAGCACTGGGCTAGAATTGATATATCCATCATATTACTATTTTTCACCTTTATAATGCCAATCTTTTAAGGTCTTAATGTTCATTCCTTATAATTTTTTAAAACTTGAAATAATCCTTGGAAGGTGCATTAAGATATTGCTATCAGCCAATATTTTCAAAAGAACTGATTAAGTGGTTTGGAGTAAGAAGGCCCAAACTAGGCTTCCAAAGGAGTGCACCAAGGCACCTGGCAACACGGACAGTGGCCGCTCATTTTGATGTAATTCAATGATTTGTGAAGAAAAAAATTACAACCAAAAAATAAATGCTATACTGAGAGTATTATTCTGAAAAATGTTTACAATATAAGATGAAAAAATTATAAAACTATCACATTATGATTGTATATTCTGGAATATATGTATATAGATACATATACATACTCATAAAAATATAAAATTGATGACATATAGACTAAAAATGTATATTATTCTGGTCAGTTGGAGAAACTTATGGTTCCTGTTATTAAATATTTTTTAATTTTTCAAGTATGCATTATTTCTTTCAATTTTTTCCACTTAAAGTTTTTAAAGTATAATCATATACTCAAAAGTACACAAATCACAAATACATAGATTAGTGGTACTGTATTCAACATTCAAATATAAGAAAAGGCATTGGCAACACCTCAGAACAAAACCTTCCCCTCACCTGACATTAACTACCTTGTAAAAAATTTTCTTAGACGTTTTAGTGTCAGTTATGGGCAGCAGTCTCATGTGAACGTATGTTTTTATGGTGACAAACTAATCATGGATGTCATTTTGTAAAATATCAACCATTTGAAGTACACAAAGCTCCACAAATTTAACTGGATCAGTATTTATAAATTCACTTTGTAAACCTAATATACACATGAAATGCAAATGCTTGTAATTATTATTTTAAGGATCTCTATAACCTAGTGAAATTAATTCTGTTTACTAAATGTTCCTTTCCTCCCTCCCTCTTTCTTTCTCTACTGGTTTCCTCTGTTTTTTTAGTTATCAACCATGCATTAGATATAATTTCATATGTTTAGGCCATTCATGCAGCTCACAGAATTTAACAGAATGGGACTCAGGGTTACTCAGATAGTGGCTTTTCCCTCGTCCAAGACAGTGACTGGATTTGCCCATTTTTGTCCAAGTGTCTCACTAGCCTGGAAGGATTGTAGTTTAGTTTGGAAGCTCTTCTATTAAAGAATCTGTGCTTTTCAGCTTCTCAAACTTGTCAAGTCAAACACCAAATTCTCCTGAGACAGCACACATACAAATGATATCTTTGAAGGCTCTCAGAGTTCATGGATGTGAAATGCATGACAGCCTTCTTCTGGGGAACTAGCCCCCAGGAAAGATGTGAGATGTAATCCAGTAATTACAGCTCCAGATTTCTTCCAACCTCTCTAAAAGCAGAGAATATTCAAAGCAGGATAATAGTTATAATTTGAAATCACAGTTATCAAATTTTTAGTTAATAAAGGACAAAAGTAAATTATACCAATTTTTAAAGTGTATTAAATTACTATGTAAAGTAATCTTGAGGGAAAGTCACGTATAAGGCTGCTGAAGACATTGAACAAAAGTTAAATTTTCCTCTTAGGAAAATTTAAGAAGGATGAATAGCTCTATATACACTATTATGAAAAATCTTTACTATATTACAGTTAAAAAAGATTGGCATGGTAAACGTACTTAATACATTACATTTGATGTATAGAATGGGCATAAAGATAGGATCACATATACATAGTGTGTTTTATATTCTTTAATTAGTTTTCTTCAATTAATTGATACATAATATGTGTGCATATTTATGAGGTACAACACAGTATTTTCATACATGCAAACAATATGTAATATCAAATTGGTATAACTAATTTTCTTATCTCTTTAAACATTTATACTTTCTATGTATTATGAAACTTCAGGTTGTTTATCCAACTATTTTGAAAGATATAAAATGCTACAGACTAGTTACTCTACTATGCTGTATTATGTGAAGAGAACTCAGGAATATGGGCAGAATAGGGACAGGAAGCAGATTTACTTTTTAACCACATGGTCATCTTTTCTTTATGTTTTCTGAATATATATTCATTACCTTTACAAAATGTGTTTTGAGCAAAGAAAGTAGAATATTCTATATTATACAGTTTGAAATCCTAAGAACAATACTAAACCAATAAGCTTGAGTCAGGTATTTAAACCTTATTCCGTAATGAAATTGTCTTCTTTCTAGTTCATTGCCTTGCTAATTAGAGCCACAAGTCTTGATAAATCTCTAGTGTTTTTCTACTACACATTAATTATTTCTGTGGCTAACCACTTATGTTATAGAGGTGATAAAATCAAGAGCATAGAATGAATTAAGGTCCTGGTACTCACAACACGTTTGTAATAATTGATGTCAGAACCTATATACCAAACTCAGCAAATAAATCACCAAAGATGTATCATTTTTTGTATATCTTGCATATTATATTGCACAAAGGGAAGTTGAACATCCCCATGGCCTTTGTCCTAGATTATTCCATAATGAAAATTTTTTGTTTTTTGACACTTGATATTCTGTGTTTTTTTTTTTTACTTAGAGAAAAAAAAGCAAAACAGAAAAAGGGTAGAAATAATACAGAACTTAAAAAAACAGTAAGAAATCACTAGTTGATAAATTACATATTGTTATCTTAACATAAAAGACCCATATGCTGAAAATTATACTATTCTAAAATAGGAGATTGAAGAGGATATTAGAAAATGGAAGGATATTCCTTGCTCTTGGTTAGGAAGAACCAATATCATGAAATTAGCCATACTCCTAAAACTGCTATACAAATTTAATGCAATCCCAATCAAAATACCATTGACAAAGGGGGTATTTATTCTGTTTTATAAAAGTTTTAATTCTAAACATCAATCTTAATTCTAGGTATTTATTTACTATTTTTTATTACTAAAATATAATTTTAAAAAGATGACTCAATCAAAACAAAAAGTAATTGTAGTTTTAACGTCCTATCCTTTCACTTGTTTACCCTTTTGAATCTTGTATTTCTATGCCATTGAAACTCCTTTTATTTTGTTTTTTCACACAGCTTTTTGGTTTATATCAATTCCACTGACTCTCTAACTTTGTTTTTCTAGCACAGTTATCTGTGAACCTCCTAAATTTTCTCTCATTCTACAGTCACCCAGATTTATACAATAAAACTTTTCCCTCCTCTTGGCTGTTATGAACTGATTAAGACTTTGGGATTGTTTCCAGGATAAATATGTGATCTGAATTAGAAAGTTATTAGCCACAAAAGAAAGCACGTAGGAGCAAACTCATAGGGTGGACATAGCATCTTGAAGATCAGTGTGGTGTATTTGATAAAATTAAATGCTGGGAACACCAAAAGCTGCACTTTGATTACCTTAGTTCCATAATACAAATCATAAAGTCTCAGGTTTGAAAATTCCTAAACCTAAAAAACTTTGATAGAATATTTTTATCTTTTATTTTTAGGAGAGATGCAGTCATTAACACCAGACCTATGTTCCCATTAAAACAACAACAACAAAAAAAACCCACTAGATAAATTACATTATTCATTATAGAGACAGCTTCAGAAAGAACGAATCCTGAATAAATCCATGTTTCAGAGAGTGGAGAATCTTCTGTGCTCTGATGATTTTCAGTTCCACCTCTCTGTCCTGCCCCTTGCTTCCAGGGCCACTTGCTGATTCTGTGGGCAAGCTAATGATTGGGTTTAGTCCTGACAGAAAGTTTCTGTGGGGGCAAGGAAGCCAGAGTAGCAATTTTAGTGATTGTGTTAGGCTAGAATGACTATTTGGAAACTTGAAACTATTATCCATGGGCATTTGCTGACTCTAGGATTATGTAAAGGAGGCCAGAGAGTTGAAACTAGCCTTCTAAAGAGGGAGAATGAGTGCTTTAATAATTTTATGTATTTAGGAAGCCAACCTTGTTAAGACAGCCTGAATATCATTGTCATTCTCCACCTCAAGACATTTGCTAGATAATGAACCCATGTTGGGAAGAAATTGGAAAGCTAGGCTACAAATCCATATTCTGAGGTCAGTCCCCTATAGGATTTAGACTCTGGAGACAAGTACCTGTCAGTTTCTCTATCAAAACAAGAGAGGTATATAATACTAGAACAGCAGAGTTATCCAGGTGTAGATCCAAACTAAATCTCTGCTGACTTAATCTCAGATTTAATTAATGTTATTGGCAGCTTACATAATTGCTTAACAGAGGGAAGAGAAGCCACTCTGGTTAAACAGAGTATTATGTGCAATCTCAGAAGTTCTATACAGTATTGTATAATCATATTTATTATAATCAGATACTTATAAAACATGTACAACTAATGGGAAAAAACTGACAATAAAGACATAAGTAACTAAGATGTTTTAGTAAGAAATGACTTTAAAATAATAAAATTGATATGTTTAGAGAACTAGACAAAAAGTTGTACAAAAAAAATGCCATCAGATAATTAGCAACATGATGAATCAAATTGATATTCTGCCATTAAAACTATCTAAAGTTATCAATTAAATAGATGAATTTGCAATCTATTTACACTTGATTCCTGAGAAGATAAAATTAGAAAAGTGGAGTAAAGATAAAATAAAACTAAAACAGAATAAAAAGGGTAGAACAAAATAAACAAAACAAAAGTGTCACCACAAGTGTCAGAAAATATTAGAGTAACGGCAGGGGATTTAGCTCAGTGGTATCAGCATCTGCCTGGCAAACATGAGATCATGAGTTTAATCCCTGGTACAAAAATATGCTAGAGTAGTGTAACATATTTCAATCAGTGTACAAAGAAGAGAAAGAATAAAACATAAATCACATTTGAAATGTATCAACCTACCCATGCAACACAATCATTTAGCATCCAGAAGATGCTAAATAGAACAATAACTACACCTAGAAATAGAGTAACCAAATTTCTGAAAGTCAAACACTTAGAAAAATTTAAGGGAGTCAGAAAAGTAAAAAGGAAGGAAGGGTGAATGGAAGAGAGGGAGGGAGAGAGAGGAAGAAAGGAAGAAAGAAATTACCATCAAAGAAAGAAAACTTACTAACTTCTCAGCAGAAATGTTGGAAATGAAAGAATAGCCTCATGAAAATTTTGGTTACTGAAAGAAATATTTACTACATTATAATTCCATATACTACAAGTATCTTTCAAAAAATGAAAGTGCAATAATATATTTTTTGGCAAATATAAATTAAGAGAGTATATCAGCACCCAGGATGAACTAAAGAAAGAAACTAAAGTTCATTTTTTTCCTCTGGGCAGAAAAGAAAAAATTATGGAAAAGCATATGGAATAAGAACAAAAAGATGATAAATATGTTGGTGAACATAAATGAATGCTGATTATGCAAAACTAATATTATCTCTGAATTAAATATGGAAATAAAATATCTGACAACTATCACGAAAAAGTAAAATGTTGGGGAAATTGAACCAAACGTTCTAAGATTTTAGCATTATTGAAAAGTTGACAATTCCCTTTACATTATCTCTGGGATTCTTCTACTAAACTTCTATTGTTTTGTAACAATCACATTGCAAAAGATGAGCTTGCTTTCTAGCAATAAAAATATTCCCCCTTTTTGTGGCATGCAATTTTCAATTTTTCTGGGAAAATACCCAGGAAGGGAATACCCAGGATGGGATTTCCAATCCTAGATTTTGGAGGAATCTTCATACTGATTCCCACAGTGGTTGCGCCAGTGTCGTCACCCACCAACAGTGTTGCAGTGTTCCTTTTCCCCCACAGCACTGCCAACATATGCTATCAGTTGATTTCTTGATGGCAGCCATTCTTTCTGGAGTGAGATGGAATCTCAATGTTGTTTTAATTTGCATTTCTCTAATGACCAGGGATGTTGAGCATGTCTTCAAGTGAAATAAATCAAACTCACATTTATTAATATCATACTGTCTCCCTAGTATAAAAACAATAAAAAATAAAAGGCTGAAAGAGTAATAAGGCCCAAAATGTACAATAGATATTGTAATAATGAAAGGGAAGAATGTACTCAAAAAGGAAAGAACAACTGGGATGGGAAAAGGAGAAAAGGAAGAAGGGAAAAGATCATACGTATGTTGGTAAACATACACAAACGTATGTACGTATGTATATGTGTGCAAGGTAGATAATTACACTACCAATCTCTGTTAGTTCATCAAAAGGAACAGTTTGTGATGTCATTATTTGATTATTTTGTGCCTACATCTTGTAAGCTGAGCAACTACTTCTAAGATAACAATACGCAATATATTAACTAGTGTTAATTTCCTACTGATTTTTTTGAAATTCTATATCATTTCTGTTCTTTTTTTCTGTTTTGCTTTTAAAATAAAAAACTTCTACCTTTTTCATTTTAGTAGTGACAGTAATATTACAGATATGCTAGAATGTTTTTCCTCAGAAAGGGAATATGGAAGAGAAGCATTCTTTACACTGAAGTGACTCAGATTTTGAAACACTTTACAGAGCTTCACACAATAATTTCTTCTCATGAATTTCCTTTTCTTACTCTCCTCCTAGCCTTATCTCTTGTAGTTTTCAAAACAGGAAGTTTGATCTAGTCTTGATTTTTAAATATAATTATTTTGATGATTTTTTACTATGTAATATCAAATGTCTAAAGATTTAGTATAATTTTAATGAAAATATTATTTACTAAATAATGGTGTTTAGATAATTTCATTTAAAGATATGTATTTGTCTTCCTTGTCTAGTTAAAGATATTGCCTTCCTCAAATAACCCTAACCATAAATAAAATGATGTTTTGAAGAAAAAAAGCATATTAAAGGAGAAGTGACATCACAAAACAAATACTTGAAATGTATAAGTAAGACCAGAGAAAATTATTTTTGGATAATTATTGTATGAGTTTAATTTTGATATTTATTTTCTTTTATTTCCTGTAATAAGAAAACTATTTTCCTTGTGTTTTCTGTATTCCTATATACGCAAGTAACACTTATTTTTTGGTACTGGAGATCAAACGCAGGACCTCATGCTTGCCAGGCAAGCACTTACACCACTGAGCTAAATCCCCAGTGGAAGTTACATTCTTGAAAGGAAGTCTCATTTGTTGCTTTTTACGGGATAATGCTGTCTCATTTTGGATGCAGTTGAGAGTTCTGTGGCTTGGGTGTGACCAACATGACACATTGATTCCAGGAGGATCACATAGTAGGTCCCTCAGCTCATTTCTCATTCAGGTCCAAACCTGGCATAAAACTAGAATAAAAACTGAGTATGTTCTATGAATGGCTGAGATGTGGAATGCTTAGTTATGAGAGACTGACAAGAAAGCATAAATTTGAGCACATAAATGAGGTGGCATCCAGGAGAAGTAATAATTAGAGAGAAATTTCCCAGACATTTCAGAACAAATAAAAATCAACTTGCTTCAGTTTGAAAATTTTAGCTGTTGTTTGAGAGTGGCTTTAGTCTGTTTTCCTACAGGAATATGGCATGTTCTTTCAGAAACTAGCCATTCAGCAAACATATAATTATGATAAATAATTCAGAAAGTAACAAGTTTGTGCTGGGAATGTAGCTCAACAGCACAGTGCCTGCCTGGCTAGTGCGAGGTTGTGGGTTTGATCCCTGGGACAAAAAAAAAAAAAAAAAAAAAGAAGAAAGAGTTCTATAAATTCAGAATTTATAAGATACAAATGACAATGAAAAGTAGATTATAGTCTTTCTTTTCCTTTCCATTATGTGGCAATCTGAATTTTTAAGTCTCAAATCTGAATGTATTTGTAGTGGTCAGATGGTTCTGGTATTTTTTTTTTTGAAGAGGTTAGAAGAAGATATAAATAAAAGATGCATGTAGAAAAGATTCTGCTAAGCACTGGAGAATAGAATGTAGATTTTTAAAGATTAATCAGTTTTGAAAACATATAAGATTGTGACAAAGAAATTTATTGTTGTTATTTTGGTATATTATTTAATGGGTAAACCTTTAGACCTTTGCCTTTCAGATTTAATGATATGGAAAACAATACACCATGTTAAAACTTGCAATGATTATTTCGCTTGGACTAGTAAACCACTGGAACGACAGTAGTCTTCAAAAATGTGCAGCTTATTTTGAAGAAAATATGGTTATCATTAATCATTTTTTATTTTCCTCCAATCCTCTATCTGGTTCAAGTAGTGTATTTAAAATTTTTGTTTGGTAAGTTTATTGCAAATGTGCCAAAATCTGACATCTGCAATTCTTAGTATATGCTATGCTAAGAAAAACAAAGTGTTCTTTTAATTAGTACAATTTCAGAGCCATAAACAAAACAATGAAGTAATTCTTTCCTGTTGCTTCCCAGGAATGGAACTACCCAAACCAATAGTTCCCAAATGTGTTAGTATATTAAAATTGAGATTACTTAAAGAACTCTCACATTTTGTAAATCCTCCTGTTATTTCCCCAATCTAGTTTCTTTTCATATAGTGTGCTATATCTTAAGTACATAAATTCCATACCTTATGGAATTACAAAGTCATGGACCATTGTCTATATTTTAAAGGACCTTCTATTTCCTTCTAATTTTAGCAGGAAAATCAATAATATTATGCAATGGATACTTTTTGAAGTTTTTAAAAAATTAATCTTGTAAAAATTTCATACAACCACTGCATGTAAAATCATTGAGCAGTCTAGTTCTGTGTGTTTCTGCAGGCATTTATCTTTTCAGTCTCCCTGACTTCCTTCATCTTGTTTGTGTGTTCCCTTGTTTTTTTGAAAGGTCTCTTCTTTGTTATAACAGGCCATGTCTTGCAAGCCTACAGTATGGAGGATGAGGGTGAGGAGGGGAAATATGTACTTCACTGCCTGTAAAAGAAACTGAAGGATTCAGGATCACATAACAGATGAAGTGACATTTCAATTGAGGGTGGAATGATAGGTGTTAAATAGATTTAAAGAATATTTTTGTGTATGAGGGTACAAATATTTAGGGCTGTGTTTAATTTTGGGGTTACTGCAAAGAACATTATAAGTCAATGTGTATTCTAAGTTTGTGTAAAAATATGAAGGTGCACACATTTGTAATCCCATTTTCTTGGGAGCTGAGGCAGAAGGATCACAAACTCAAGGGCAGCTTGAGAAATTAGCAAGACCATGTCTCAAAATAAAAATAAGAAGGGCTGGAGATATAGCTCTGTGGTACAGAGCTTGCCCAGCATTTGTGAAATACTGGGCTCAATCCCCAGAACTGAAAACAAACAACAAAACAAAGAAAACAAAAACAAAACAAAGAAAAAAATAACACAATTGGAATATGTTGAGCACGTCATTGTATTATTGTAGTTGGGAGCCGAAGCACGCTGCACGCAGTGGGGGAAGAAGTGGTTGGGTATTAAGAGCTCGTGTAAGGGCATACACTTGTAAATTGAAAACTGCGGTATGATTGCAAGTAATGGAAATGCATGGCTATATTTGTCATTTTTAAAGATAACTGACAATAGCAAAGGAAAGCAAGAGACAGACATGGGGTATTGTATTAACCCAGGAAAGAAATTGCAGTGGAAAATGATATAATCAGAATAATAATGAAGAAAACATGATGGGAATAAATTATTCAGTTTGTATATATCACAACTAGATGTAAAAAGATGTTGACAAGTTCTATTTAGATGTATTTTAGGCTACCTACTTTCCAGGAAACTCTCACTCATAATTTGTAACATGAAACATGCTGTTTCATGTATTCTTATAATTTATGATGAATCTTTTTTATTGAATTGTTTCAATAAACATGTTATTAACATCTTAATTCACTTTTCACTTACTTGTCAATCTTCTGCTCTTATTAGGATCCTGCCAGGACCCATAGTGAGATCAAGGCTACAATTGCCAGTATGAGTACTTTGACCATTACTCTTCTTTTTCTACCATTGATCAATACATTTGATGACTTTTCTTGAAAATTTTGCATTCCTGAAACCTAGGACCTTGGTATCTTTCCCAGGTGCATGTCTCTTGCCACTCCATCTCAGTCTCCTCTCCCACTCCCTCCTCTTTTATTTCATCTCCAGTAATTAAATTTCTTTTGGTTCTTTTTCCCTCTCTTCAACTTGTCTACTAATCTAGAACGTTTGAATGGTATTCATGTAGTATTTAAAGTATTGGTATTCATGTGGCAGCACATTTTATTTTATAGTGTGATTAGAATTTCTTCTTTAATTTCTAAATTCCTATGTCAAGAACCTGTCTGATATCTCCAGTTGGATGGTTAGAGAGATCTCAGAGTTTATAAGACCATTGATCATCTTTATGGGGATTCTACTCAGATGACCTAATCGCCTCTACCAAATCCATTTTTCTTAAAACCATCCTATAAGGCATTAGGGTTAAATTTGTTGGAGATCATCACTCAGATCATAGACAGCTGAGCAATAGAATCTGTATCCTAATTCGTGTAAGGGCATACACTTGTAAATTGAAAACTGTGGTATGATTGCAAGTAATGGAAATGCATGGCTATATTTGTCATTGGCAGACACCAGCTTGGGTACATGTCAGTTTATGACTTAATCAGTACTAGTCCTTGGAAATTTGTCATTCTTTAGGAAGCTGAATCTCCACTTGTTGGTAGTGAGTTCTAAATACAAACTCCACTTACTTTTAAAATCAAGGATAACTTTTAAGATATATATGTTTCATTCATATTTGCAGCTGAAAAAAATAAAGTAAGTTGGTAAAATTATTTTCTTAGATCTACACCCAGGTATAGACACACAGGGCACCTTTATAAAAACCACTAAAAAAAGCTTTGATAGTTTTTCATAATTAGTGTGTATATTCATACATTTCTTATATTTTAAAGAGTGAATTGTGTTCTAAGAGATTAATTTTTGCTTTAAAAGATACAAGAATGAGAAATTAGACAGGTGGTGAGGGAATCTCAATTTCAAGTCTTAGCTGGGCAAAAGTAAGATGTCTCAAAATTAAAAAAAAAAATGAAAGGAGGTTGGACTCAGTGGTAGAACATCCCTGGGTTTAATTTCCAGTACTGGGGGGAAGAGAATTTACTTAGAGTTCTCTAAGGTGTTAGGAGTCACACTGTGCTAAAATCCTACATGGACTAAGAAACTCTTTAGGAAAAAAAATTAAAGGAAGAAGCAAGGAAAACAAAGTAAGGAGAACAGGAGCACCATCTCCAAAGACAGCGAGGTAGATATAGAGAACTAGAGTTCATCTTGGTTAGAGTACATGCGTGGATGAACAATTATTGAACAATTCAGTATCTAGAAAATGAATTTGTATAAAAATAAACGTTGAAATAATAATCTACATATTTATATGTTGAAATAGTATCACAATATTACATTCCCATGTTGCTTAGCCAAACCTATCATCTCCACGAAGCCTGGGCTTTCCCGATTTTTCTGTTATAGCACCTTACTTCTTCTCTGATGCATTTAGTACAGGAGTTTCCAAAACATTGTAAGTTGTATATTTTGGTAAGTACTTTATGGAGACATCTGGGGTTTGATAAAGTTATGTGCAATTTTATCACATCCTCTTACCTACAATGGCTTGTCCAAAGAGTAAACACATAACTAATGGACAGTCACTTGGTTTCCCTTTATTATTTTTCAGTATAAATCTGAAAAAAGTGAATTATATAGTGTATAATAGTTGTGAGATAGTAACATTTAAAAGAAACATTTTCCTATGTCCTATTTTATTGTAATAAATAATAAAATTGAGAGACATGGATTTGAGATACAGAAACTTTCTTTCTTCTGCAGTTACTAGACTAAGATTATCATTAGCTGGGTTTTACACTACGGTAATACACAGAAACAAAAACAACAACAAATATCCCAACCCCCAAAACACTAAAAAAAAAAAAACCCAGCAGAAAGAGAACTTATTTTCATTGCATCCCTTGTTCCAATGTGTAAATTCTTGCCTGTAACTCTTTTTTGACATTTGTGATTTATTCAAATATAATTATTAGCATATAACCTAAAATTATGATTTGTTTTATATTATTTATAAATCAATTAACTTGATTAATAAATATGTAAGCATGAAACTGAAAAACGTCATTCAAATATTGTATCATATTCAACTCATTTATGTGAGGGTTATTAAATATTTTCTAGATCCTCTGTAACAACACATACAACTGAGAGAATAGCATAGTATGTTAAATTTGGTATCATTCTACATTCTGTATTCATTCATGTCTCTATTGTGCACACATCTGATAAGCATTTCATTACACTTGAGAATAAATAATTGTAATATTTCAAGAATAAAAGTCAGAAGGCTCATGGTTATCATTAGCTTGTATTTGTAAACTGTGCCTGCATTACTGAGATGAGTTTCAGCATGGTACCACCATTTGACCATATAAGAGCCCTATCACCCATCAGAATCACAAAATGAAAAAAAGTCTTCAGAGATTTGAAAGAAGTATTTCAGTCTGAAGAGAAGGAGGAAGAGAACATCTGGAGTACTTGATACTGGCTTTGAGCTTTCTCACTGTACTGATCTAAAGAACAAGTAGGAAGTTTTGGAGCAGGAAGCTCTGTTTTTGTACATGGAAAAAGCTAGTCTAACCATGGCCTAATAATGGTTGACCAATATGGAACAACTTTGAAGGAGAATTTAAATAGAACTTGTAAACTCTTAGACATTTTTCTGTGACTAATAACCACCAACAGATGTGTACAGATGAACAACAGCTTGGGAAGATTCTGAGGCCTTCTTTTCCCTCAGATATATTGTTTACAGTTTTACTGTTCAGGATTGACTGTTAAAGATAGAGAGATTTGGAAATGGAAGCAGTATAATTTTAATTCATTAGAAAAATTTCTGAACAAATGAATTTATTTGAATCACTGTTCATAAATATAATCTGGACAACATATAATTCATTATCAGTTATGGGGATACAAAGATGAAAAGAAACTGTAGCACTTTATAACTCTTAATTTTTAAGGACAGATGGTTTAAATAAGTAGTTTCAAGTCATTTGACTTCACTAATGCAGGAGAGATGGTTGCACCAAAGCACAATGTGAGATCAGAAGAGGAGGGAATGTTCGGATGGGAAGATCAGTTGAGACTTCAACTTGAAGATAAAGTTATATGGTAAATATAACACCTGCCTTGTCTAGGAAACCAATAGTAATAATTTAGATTTGCATAGAGAGCATCCTCTAAGGCTTAAAGTGAGATTAGATTAATGTTGATTTTCAAAGTTTGTGTACAAGAATACAGATTAGACTTTCTTCTACAACTGAGTGAAAATGTTCAAAGTCACTGAATAAGAAAGTGACATTATCATAGCTCAGTTTTATGAATAAAACTGAGTTAAATTTTAACAAATGAATTAAGGTGCAGAGACACTAACAGTAAGAAGCACTGTATGGAAGGAGTTTAGTCCAGAAAATAAATCATAATGATCAAAAGATACCAATGAGAACAAAGGGAAAACTGAGGAAAGAGATTTAGCAAGCTGGAAGACATTGCTAGAAATTCCATGCAACATTATAGCAGTCAGACAATTGCTGTGAGGACCTGCATGCTAACCACAGGATCAGGCTTTCCAGCATTACCATTAGCAAAAGGGCAGCTTAAAAGCAGGAAAAATAGACTAATAATGAAAATCAACATTTACATACTAAAATAAGGGAAATGAAAACTCTATTCTGTATTGTCTTGTATAGCTAAATGTGTCCAAAGGAAGCTGAATGTAAAACTTGAGCTCTTTATGAAAAAAGGTGACATAAAGAACATCTTGAAATCACCAGTCAAAATATTCATGTTAAGAAGTTACTTATACAGCAATAAAAGACACATACAAACTCCATGTGATGAATTGCTTGAAGATTATAGAGTTGATTGGTCTTCTTAGTTTTACTTTCTCTCACACAGAAATTGAACATTCTTAAGACATTAAACAGTTGGAATTGCTGGCTCAAAATGAAACTAATTGGTGCTTATAAAGTGTTGCCTTTTTCTGGACCATGAGACTGTTTCTTTTTAGAAATTATGTATTTGTACATAATCCTGATAGTTATAGTTCATATAAATACATAATCCTGTGCAGGATACCATCAAAGGTATAACAAAGTTTTTGGCCTTCAAAATATATGTATTAAGTGAAAATAAAACATACTTTTGAAATAAAGACAAATCAATATTTAATTGTAATTTTGTTTTATATTTACATTGTGCTATTACTTTCAAAGTAGTATCTTCAAAATAAAATAGATGCAGTCAGTAACTTTTGTGAATAAGGGGATACGAAATCAGGGTTTTCTCTGTGGCAAGTTGTTAGATTAAGACGAAGAAGGGTATAGAAGACGAGAGATGCTCTGCATGGGAAGAGAAGATAGAAGGAAGGAAAAAATAGACTTGATAGAAGGATAGAATAAACTACTAGAGAGATATGTTAACAGAAGAAAGTTGAAGTCTCACAGGGGATAGAAAAGTGGAAGTAAAAAGGATAAATACAGTAATTGCAATAATTTTTTGGCTAAGTCAATGGTGAATAAGGGGGGCAGTTTGGAGATCCAGGGGAATTTCCCAAAGGACCTATTATATGTAAAGATGTGCACATGTTTTGTAATTTACATGTCCTTTCATCAGCAATATCTTTTCAACAGTCCATGTACAAATATGCATTTTAAAAATACCATTTTTATGATTTAAATACTAGCATTATACAACTTATAAAATACACAAAAGGATGAAAAGTAAATCTACCATTATCAAATTTTGGATAGCAGTTTTCCAAAAATTTTACTTATTATAAACAGAGCTATATGAATATATTTACAAATTCAGTATTGAGAATTAGTATACAGAAATCTCAATCCTATGGACATTTAAGGTCTGGCCATGAACAGAAGAGACAATACTCTTGAATTTATGCAGTTTGTGAACTAAAAAGTCTAGTTGAGGGGAAATAAACAGTATATATCAAACGTTGTGAAGTTTCTTAGTACATTTAAATATCAGACAAATCAAAGGTAAAGGAATATTTTTTCTGTAAAATATCATCCAGTATTTTAGGTTTGTGTAGCATATGGTCTCTGTCACAATTCCACAGCTCTGCACTGATAGCATGAAAGCTATCAAAACGTACAAGTAAAAGTACAAACCTGTGTTCCCATAAAATTGTATTTCTAAAGAGGCGGAAGCCTAGAGGCTATAGTTTGCCTGTCATTTAATTTGTAATAAAGTTAGATTGAGTTTTCTTTTTTCCTTAATTTTTCAGTAAAAATGCAAAAGTTACTTAGGAACCTAAAACTGTATCTCTTTACAGTTGGAAAAACTCAGTCACTTAACTGTCTTATTTCTCTGATCAGTGAAAAGACAGATCTGTGAAAAACATCAACACACTGGCTTACATTTGAGTTAAGAAGATGGTGACTGAGGAGGGCTGCTTTGGGTCCGAAAGTATAGCTATACTAATTATGCATGTTTTTGGAAAGTCATTTGCCATCTCCACTTGCAAGCAAAGTACATGGATACCCTCAAAGCAAATGTCATAAGAAATGATGACGTTATTGGAATAAAGGGAAAAAGAAAGAAGTTATGGTTAAAATATTTGAAAATCAAGTACCAACAGTATTAATAAATATCAGAAAATATTTAATTGAATTCTGTTAGAGCAGGACAAATTAGCAATTTTCATTTTTTTTCAGTCAAAGGATATATACCTCTGATACAGTAATAAAACTTTAAAATTAAAAAATTAGACTGGGGCCAGGGATTTAGCTCAGCGGTGTAAGTGCCTGCTGGCAAACACAAGGTTGTGAGTTCAATCCCTGGTACAAAAAAAAAAAAAAAATTAGACTGGGACTACTTTTCAGGAATAACTATTTCAAGAAGCTTTCCATTAAGCTAGTTCCTTAATGTACATATTGCTTATATATCCTACTGCTTTTCCAATTTTTTTATTCTTATGGAATGTTTCTTATAAGTGCAACCCTTTTGTAGTTAGAAGGATAGAATGTGGAATTTCTGAGTTTATCTTTCATGAAGTCCCTTACATTCTTTAGTTCTTTCTTTGTTTTCATAACTGTGAGACTTCATAAAAATTTAGGAAATGCTATAGTTAATTGCTTTGGTGTTAAACATGAAAACCAGCTATCAGATGTCTTCACATATGGTATAGTTTTTCTAGTGTTGTTTTTAGATTCTAGGTTGGCTAGAAAATCTCTTATCTTTTCTCATCATATTGTAGAAATTTTACCAATGAATATTTATTGTGTGTTATGTAAGACATTACAAAGGCCCCACAAAAGTGAAGGCAATCACTATTTCCATGAAAAGTGAACAAGTACTTAAAACTTTAAGAAGTCTTCCAATATTTGTAAACAAAAAGAAATAACTATTTAGGTGGTTATAACAAAGAAAATTTCAGTGAGTAAAATTCAGATGTCATTTTCCTTTGGATAGTTTCTTACTGGTATGTGTGTCAATGGCTATGTATATTGTGTAGGAAACTAGCTGTAAAATATCTCATCTTGAATTCTTTTTGTTGCTATTATCATGTATGATAAACCTGCATGTCTTCCATCAATATTTTCTCACATTCTCTTGTGCTTAGCATTTTCCAATTGGCTAGGTAAAGATATTACTTATGGTTATGAAATGGAGTTAATATAACTAAATTATATTGTAGACCATCTTGTATTTGAGGGAAAAATTGAATAGCAGGGACCTGCTTTAGTCATCTGAAAACTACCATTTAAAGAAACACACACAAAAGTTCAAACAAATATTTTCAAGCCACTGGAAATCTTAGGTTTTGTTGCTGTGACAAAATGCCTTGCATCTGGGCCCTCAACGTACTGGATAGTGCCTCCCACATTAAGAGTAAGTCTTTCCCCTCAGTTCCTCAGTCACTGGCTCCTATGCCAGTCTCTGGAAATATAGGCACACCCAGAGTGTGTTTTACTGATTATGCCAAGTATCTGTCCATCCAATAAAACTAATAATCAAAATTACCCATCATATTAGGCCTTACGTATTGAATTATGGTGATGCCTGAGAGATGAACAGACAGGTGAGGTAAGGTGTGACTGCACCTACTTTTTGCCCTGGGAGACCCTCCAGGATGCAGTGCTGGAAGGGAGAATCCAGGCTGGCAGAAGAGATGTCCAATAAGAGCACAAAGGCCTATCTTCACAGAACAGAGGACCAGGGAAGAGAGGGATGCATAGAGAGGACTCTGGGATCTACAGAGGATGCTCTTAACTATTCAGAACAATGATCATCACACGCAAAGGAGGAAATTATTAAAAATCAGGGAAAGAACCTTCTGAAAATAGTAGAGGAAATAAAATGCCTCACACCTAGAGCCTAAGAGAGCAACCGTTTCCATCATCTATACTGAAAACCTCATAATTCAGTGGGCCTTTGGAAAAGTACCCAGAAGAATCTTCTCCGAGAGGAAGTAAGAACCATCCCCCACGGTGTGTCCAGACCTGGCCCTGCCTAATACATCTCACAGTATTTAGTGGACCAAACTGCAGCCTAGCATGTAGGGAATGATTTCATTTTTAAGAAAAATAAGTAAGTACTTAAAATTTCAAGAGAATTTTCAAATTTCAAGAAAGTCTAGCATTGTGGAAGTTTGCTCAAAAGGATTTTCTAAATTCATACCTAATTGATGTATAAAACATAAAAATGTCCATATTAATGATGTTTCGATACACGTATGTGCTGCATAATGTTTAAAGCAGTTTAGACCCATCTATCTCATCATACATTTATTGTTTCTTTATGGAGAAAACATCCAAAGTCCTTTTTTCCAACTTTTTGACATACAATACACCATTGCTGCCTGTATTCACCCTGCTGTGAAACAATGCACCATAATTTCTTACTCCTAACATTAACTTAGTATCCATTGATTTACCTTTCTGCATTTCTCTTGTCCTTCCTCCCATGTACTCTCAACTTGTATGGCATCAACATTTTTATATTCTACACATAAGTGAGATCATGTGGTGCTTACCCCAAATGGCTGCCTTGTTTCGTTGAAGGATGTCTCCACTTCCACCTGTTTTGTCTCACATGACAAGATTTCATCCTTTTTGTGGGTTAATAGTATTTCACTGTGCACATGTACCATATTTTCTTTGTGTATTTACCAATTCATGGACACTTAGGTTGTTTCTATTAAAATAATCTTAGTATCTCAGTCTGGAGTGATCTGAAAACTTTCTTTTTAACGTTAGTCCTCTTACCATACCCGGCTGCAAAATGTCACAGAATTAATCTTGAGAAATAATGCTTCGATTAGATTTCTGCAAAAACCATAGTTACAAGTTAAGTGGGACCAAACCAAAAGCTCTTAGGTCACTTATTTAGAGAAAATTAGCTAAACTCAAGGTAAGAATTAGCATAACTGCAAAACATGCTTGCTGTGTCCATGTTTGTGCTTTTTGGGAAGTTGGTATGTGTTGATTAATGGCACAATTCAGTTATACAAGGCCAAAGAAAGAAGTCATGTAAACTTATTGGGTCTATTTTTATATATAAAACTGCAGATAATAAATCCATCAAGTTCTTTAAGGGAGTACTTATTTTGTGCTGAAATACAAATTTCTGAATTTTAGAAAGTGCACAACATGGAAATTTATCTTTTAACATCCTTAACATAAGGTTCTAAATTATTGTTCCTTAATTTTGTACACTTTCTTATGTCTTTTAATGTGAGTGATAGTTAATTGTTTCTATGTTATTAGAAATTTCTCTCTGAATTCTATGTGTGAACATAGTTGCAACTATCACTTCAAAAGACTACTTCCAGAATAATACACTAGTTTTATGTGTGCTAGCCCACACTGAATGACTTTTTCTTCTATGGTGAGAAATCAGTCTTTATGTCAGTAGTCTTTCAATAGGCTTCAACATCTACCTTCTTATCCCAGATACCATATTTGAAGTACATCATTGGGACGTCTGCCCAATTATCAAATGAAAATTGTAGCAGGAGTTAAATGAGTGAAACTGTTCTTTTTATTGTTATTGTTCTATGAAGTTAACTGGTGATCTAGAGTACAGAGAGCAATATGCCATCTATTTGGAGAAACCATTTGTGTTCATAATTATATTAGTCACTTTCTATAGATGAGACAAAACAGTGACACCTGAAATTTAAAGGAAGAGAGGTTTATTTAGATTCACGGTTTAGTTCGTGTATAGCCAACCTGTACTAAGACAAAATAGCATGGTGGAAAAGGGTATTGAGTGAGTGAGAGAGAGAGCGAGAGAGAGAGAGAGAATAAAAAAATACAGTGATTTGCCTCTCTTCCAACCAGACCCCAACTCCAATGACATGAAACTGTTGGTTGACATTTTAGTCTTTTCTGTCAGACCACCATATGGAACTACTCCTGAATCATCTTGGGAAGATCAAAAGCTGAGATTCTCTACATGGTGGGCATTGGTTTTTCGGGAAAATATTTTCCTTCCAGGCAGGGACTCTAATGGTAGACCAAAGAATAAAAGAATTCTGGAAAACCAAACCTAGTGAGCACTTTCCACTAAATGACATTCTCAGACATTTTATCTCATTTCCCCACCTCAAATACCTCTTTATAAAGAATCTGTACCAAAGAAGCTTTCTAGGTCCTTCAGGGGTACTTTAGTGCTGGATCCAATTTCTATGATCCAAGCTGAACATCTAGATCAAGTCTGATATCTTCTTTCTGATTTGATTTAATTTTAGTTTCCCAATGACTGCTCTTCTCGACGTGGTTAATTTTGTTACACAACTAATTCCATTCTTGAACATTCTTATTTTAAACAGTTCAATCTAAGGAAACTCAGTGACATATGAGTAGATTCAACCAATCTCTTTATCAGTCTCAGAAATAAATATATTTCCATCCTTTTTTTTTGCTGCACATGGACTGTTACCTTACAAGTATCTTTCTGCTATATCTAGCCAAAGATTAACTAACTGATGCTTTCATGCTTGTGCAGTGTTATATTTTCTGTTACAGCCAATGTGTACTATGAAGCACTGGTTATCTCTTTGCCTTTTGGAGACGGTGCCTGAGTGATCTTTTGAATCCTAAAATTGAGCACAATCACAGGTGCTCTGTTGATGTTTAAGGATTATTTTATTGTCTAATGATTCAAAATAGTAGTTGGAAAAAAACAAGAAATATTAGTTTCATACAATTTCCTTTATTGAATACTTGTTTATAAAAGAGGTATAAAGTCCTATTCCCAGGTCCAAAGGGATTTTTAATTTAAACCTTGAGTTAATTGAATTAAACAATCTGAAGTAATTCTCTTTATACCTGCAAAATGGTTTTATTGTAATGTTTGAGTTAGAAAGTATGTATTGCAAAAAACATATACAAACATTTTGAGTACAAAATTAGTTGTGAAAATAACATAATTTACCGGTAAACTCACATTGTATTAGATATGTGTAAGGACTTTGGATGTGAAATTATTTTGTTTGTCAGTTATATGCTAAATACTCATTTTTATAATTTAGCTTCCTATGGAGAGGTAACTGTTTGCATGCTTTTGGTCTATTCGTTATGTACATTTGTACATTTGCTATTCAGTTGCCTCAGCGAGATACTTAGATTTAAATTGTAACGAACTTGGTGACAAGAATTTTCTTTGTTGGATTCTAAATTTAGTTGGAATTTTTAATGTCAAGAAACAAAAGCCTGTAAGATGTTATACATCCTTCAGTTTCTATTCCACAGGAGGCTAACCCACCATTGTCTTCATGCTTCTCATTAGAAAAACAGACATTAAATTCAGGTTCAGAATGATTTGAAGGTTTGTTTCTTAGTGCTGAAGTTTCATTTCTTGAAGCCTGGTTGGCTGTCATAATTTTCTTTTCAGGTCAGGTTGTGGTCTGAGGGTTGTCTGGCTTTTGGATTTTCACTGAGAACGACCTTCCCTTGATCGCCTTCTAGATCCTGGTTAGAAAAAAGGGAGAATATACAGATGATGAAATATTGATGAAACTTCAGAGTCTAAGAGCACGATATTCTGTGGGTACTTATCAAAGGTCATTATTTCAATAAACTGCTTAGATTATCTCCTCAGTTTATCGAACTAAAATCAAGATTATGTTTTGACCAAACTGTATATAATAATACTTTGGAATTTGGTGTTTTTAATTATGTAGAAAATTTGGGTAATTTTGGATGTTCAGAAAAATTGCTGATAAAGCCTCCTGTTAAAAACCATTTGCACAACTGACCTTTTAACTTCAAGGCTCTGTACATTGGATTGGCCTAAAATCAGATTTGCCTATAATTCATTTATAAGTCTTGTGGTTGATTTTGACTATTGGTGAATAATTGTAATTTATTCTTGGCTCCACAAGTGAAACTTTGATCTTTCAACATACTGAGATGTAGTCTAACTGAGAGGAGGAAGTGAAAAATTATGCAGTTATGCTGTATGTATGTTTAAATGTGTAGGATTGATAAACATATTACTAGGTTTTTGTTGGATCATTGAACAGAATTGTTTGCAGTCTCACTGTTTGAATGTCCACTTTGTATGCTTTACTTTTGTAACTTGAACAACTATTTCTAAGAGGACAATATGTAATTTATCAACTAGTGATTTCTTATGGTTTATTTTTTAAATTATGTATTATTTCTACCCTTTTTCTCTTTTTTTCTCTTTAAATGAAATTTAAAAATTATGTGCTTATAAAGAAAATGATACTAAAATTGCGATATATACAGATATGTATAAAATATACATTTATATAAAAATGTTATAGTTATATTAATCATTTTTGTTATATGTGCATTTCTAATTTATTTATCATTCAAAGTGTAGCCTTGTCTCCTACATTATTTTAAAGGATTTAGTTCTGTCTACATTTGGCTTGGGTATGCAAGTATTTCTTTTTTGACTTTACTTAAGTTTATCTCAGTGGCTGAATGTATCTTAGTAGTTTATAATGTTTATTTGCCTTTCCTTTAGTACTTGTGCTACTTAGATTGTAATAATGCTGCAGGATATTAAAATAGTATTTCTTAATATTTGTCATCAAAACTCTTTGCATCAAACCTGGCTAACTTTTCTCCTTGGGAGAAAACAAAGTTCAATAAAGTACATTAAGACGTTCCTCTTCGGCTTCTCACAATGTTAAAAAAAAATCTGTATAGACACATTACTAAGTCAAAACATTTACCTTGAACCCTTTTGTTCGCTTGTATCTTTCTCACAGGTGTGTCTAAAATTAAAGATGTGTAGTTAGAAATACTTGACAATTCTGAATAAAATCAGAGAAGAGACCATAGATAGGCAGAAATGAATGGAGTTTTAAATAATCATGGCTTAAATGATTGATTTTTTGGAGTGGTAAGTTTCATGATCTTTAAAATTTCAAACTGACAATGAAAAACTAGTCATTATCCTTATAAGATAATGCGTTTTCACTAACTGCAAAATTCATTGCTTCATTATGGATTTTGTAACCCCACATCATATGCCATTTTTGCACAGATTAAATGTCTTACATAATTTTGTTAATGTCTTAGTAAAGAGAACGACACCATGATGAAAGAGTGTAACCAGTTTACCAAAAGAGTCTTCCCAGGAATAGCTGCCTATCTTTGCTTTTGTCCTCATTTGTAATGCATTTTTCTGTGAAATTCTCATTAAAGATCAATTTTTGATTACTTTGTCATGAGTGATAGCAAAATAACATAGACCTAATGACTCTAGAAATGTCATAATAAGCAATTCAAGAAATGTGTGCCACCATTCATTGCTAACTCTAAGAAGCTTTTAAAATATTAACTTGTTAAATAATAAAAGCTTTAATATTTAAGAACTACAAAAATTTTTAACTATGCAGTTTTGTGTTCCTAGAGTTGCAAAATATTTCTCAATTCCATGTTTTCATTCCAATTAATTGCAAGTGACTTTATTTTTCTTCTTTCCTTGACTTATCTTGAAACTTTTGACTTTTTATATTTTATATATCATCCATACTTATCAATGAAATCAATATTTTTCTATTATACCTTTTAAAAATTTCTGAAATCCCATAAAATATAAGGTAACATTGCTATTTTGCTATGACAATATTAGAATGACAATGTGCCAAACAAATACAAGAAATCTGTTTAAACAACAGAAATTGCATTTATGCCCAGTGGCTCTCTGCTATCTTAAAATGAGAGAGAGTAGAATGAGGTTATTTTAGAGATGTCAGAAAATAAAACAATCACTCATTTGGCACAAATGCCTCTTTTCCACAATGTTTCCTAAAGGATATCAAACATTTTAGCTCAATCAGTTCAAATTTTGTTTTGTTTATTTGTTTTTGTTTTGACATTTTCCATAGTGATAACTTTGGAAATTGAAGTAGCTTGCAAAATATTATTTTACTATGTAAATGTTAATTGACATTAATAGTGGGAGTAACATTGGCTGAAAGCTTATAATACTAAGCATTAAATATTATTGCAAGAGGTTTTCATATATAAACTCATATGAATGTAGGTGATATTGCTGTTGGGACCATATTCTATAACAAGTCACAAATCTTTTCACATTATGTTGACTGATTTGCCAATTGGAGGAAGGTGTTGTTTTCTCCATAGTCTGATATTTCCTTTAATTTTTTGAGCAGTTTCAGTCTACAGTATATAGTTTGACCTACAATAAACATGAGAAATTCTATGCATCTTGTGAGAACATTTTTCAGTTCAGGATGTTGGAGCCTCTCAGTGACATGTCATGGAACATGTACAAAGACAAAATTAACCATGCCAACAGTCCTGACTTAACTGACTGGGGAATGCATTCAGTTCAGCAGAATGTGTGTTACGTATCCCACAGTATTCACACTATGTATGGGTCAGATATCAAACCATGTTTCATGTTTTGAAATGAAGACCATGGTTCCAATATGGATCAATCAGCTGGATTCTGAAACAAAAAGCCAGTTTTGCATGATGTAATTTTTATTCACATTACTGTTTTTTAAATAAGTATCTCTTAGTACTAGCTAAAGGGGTAATTTTCGCTTAATGGTGTCCTGATGATTTGAGATGGCTAGAAAAAGAAAAACAGCACATTTAATTAATGTTTAGGTGCTAATAACTATACTGTGTATAATATGACAAAAAACTCATAAATATTTTTTGATAAAACTTAGGATGTGTCATTGTGGAAAATGATGCTTTACAGAATTGGGAAGAGTTCACATGCTGACAAATAGAAGAACCTCTGAGATGAACAAGAATAAGAGATAAGAGTTCATTAATAAAAATAGAACATTTTCTTGACTTGTGGCAGGTATATCTTCTTGTGGCTGAATCCATTCTTTAATAGTTAGTGGAAATGAATATAATGGATTTATTAACAGAGTTTAATTGAAGGAGGGAAAACCATACTTACCCAAAGTTTAAACCTAAATGAATCAAAGCAGTATAAACAGGGAAAGCTACTGATTAATTTATTTTCTAAAAAGCACTGATATTCTGCAAAGCGGACCACTAGGCAGGGGCCAGGAGGAAAAAAAAAAGAATTCAGTTTATCTTCAGAGTGTGCTTGCTTTTTTTGTCAAATATCTATGTTTTCAGAGCAAAGAGTTAAGTATTTGGGAGTAGTTGAGTGAATTTTTTATTAGGTTTCAAAGAATTTTTTGTTGTCTGAATAGCTTAGGAAGCATCATATACTCTTTGGATTCTGGAAGGCAGACTCACGGTTTTCAGACATACCTTTCTATTGATCAGAAATTCAATCAATTTGGATAAATATTTTAATATCAAAAGTCTG
Source organism: Hydrochoerus hydrochaeris (assembly GCA_004027455.1). Lineage (NCBI taxonomy): Eukaryota > Metazoa > Chordata > Mammalia > Rodentia > Hydrochaeridae > Hydrochoerus > Hydrochoerus hydrochaeris. Next base: position 85,081 of record PVLA01003446.1, read on the forward strand.
AAAATATGACATAAGGGATTTTCTGTCTTGTCAAAAATAATGTGAAAATAATTGCCATATATATATATATAGTCAGATAATTTATATATTTCAGCATAGCAATATAAATTTCATAGTTATAAGCAGGAAAGTTATTTGCAATTTATGCTGGATAAATATCAAACTTCAATTATATTTCTCAATTCATAGTATATTACAAAGAGAATGTTTAAAAATAATTTAAATATTTGCCTAACACAATTTTTAGTCCAACATTGTTGTTAGTCAAATGAAAGGAAATTCATTTATTCAAATTTCAATGATTGAAATTGTATATTTCTTAGCATTTACAATTTGTTCAAATAATTACTATTTACATTGGTAGTCTTTTGAATTCTTTGTTTTTTCTCTTTTGGTTCAAAGGTAGGTTCTTTTTAATGTAATAGATGGAGAAAATGCTATATTTTAAGGATTAGTTTTGTATGTAAATACTTTACACTTTTAGGTGTAGATTATAACTCAAACAGATGAAACATACTCATTTACAATAATATAGCTTCGGAAAAGAAAGTTGCTAAATGCATAGGTTTTGCTACATTTATGCACTTAAAGAACCATGCCTTTCATAGCTGTCATGGGGGCAGTGAATAAGTTTTTTGAAAATATAAAAAGCATGTCCAATTTAGGCTTAACAGCTAGTAATTTAAAAATTTTTCCCCTCTTACATACTCAAAATATCCCCACAGATATCTGTATCAGGACAAAAAATATTCATTGCTCCCCAAGCTTTATACCACAGAACTTTTTAAAGACCGTATAAATGAGCGATAATTTCTTTATAGCTATTACTTCAGCAAACCACTTGATTTGGTAAGACAGCAGCTAACATTAGCTCTTTTTCACCTGATTTAAAGAAAAAACCTACACAGCCAGTCTTTAAAAAGCTGAAGAATTCAACCAGGATCTGTTAAAGGGGTTAGTTATTGCCTTTTTACTAACCTCCCTGAAGCAGTCGTTTAATGTCTTCATCTTCAAATAAATGATCATCGCCACCTTCAATGAATTTGGTGACCTTGCTGACCTCTGAGAGGATACATTTTTACAGCAGAAATTGGTTTATATTAAAACAAGTTGGGAGATTTGATGTGATTAATAATGGCAACTGCTCAATAAAGAATTCCAGGGCAACTCTCTGAGTTTTTTTTTTTTTTTAAACCAGGGATGCTCTGCCACTGAGTTATACAGCTTCAACTCTTTAAGTAAGGGCTTGCTAAATTTTCCAAGTGGGACTTGAACTTGCAATCTTCCTGGATCAGTCTCGGCTGAGTTTTGTTATACAAATTTGCTTATAAAGCTGTTAAGCAATGTTTTAACAAACAGTCAATATGACTACCATTTATTCTTCCTTCCATATTTCTAGACTTTTCCTTTAAAGTATGGGATGGAACTTAGCAATGGAATGAGATAGAATAGAGATCATGTTTAAGACTTTGAAGATGATTTTAGATGTGGGCACAGGTAGATGAGAGTCACATAGTTTTCTAGGTATGCTGACCTTTTTGCAGCAATTTTTTCAGAGTTTCTTCTGTTTCTCCACCTCCAGCAGAAACCCTAGTATATTTTATTTCAGGACCTAACGGAAAGACAATTTTTTTAAAAAAAGAATATAAACAGGGATAGATAAACTTCCTTTGTAAATGGCCAGAAAGCAAGTACTTTTGACTTTTGGGGCTGCACAGTCTGTTTTACAGCTGTTCTGTTCTTTCAACTAGTGTGGAAACAGATACAGATATTACATAAATGAACAGACATGGCTGTGTTTCAATAAAATCTCATTTCAAAAACATGTGACACAAGACATATTTTCTGACTATTTAAAAAAATACAGTATAGCTCAATTTAGAATTTTCAGTTAATTCATACTTGAGAAAGTGATATAAAGATTTATTAAAATTGTTTATGAATTGTTTTCATACATATTTGCATACATTTTGGTATGCAGATGTATAGATCTTAACATTGATAGAAATTCAAAAGAAGAAATATTTTTTTCTAATACTCAATAACATTAATAAATTGTAAATCAAAATTATCATATATTAAAGCATTTATGCATATGTAATATGCTTAATACAGCACATGCATATAGACTTTTTTATAAATACAATTGAATAAAAGGTAGATTATATATATATTATTTTTTCCAAGAAAAAAGTAACTTTAGTAACTACCATAAAAATTACTTCACCAGATTCTCTAATGATCGTTCTAGATCATTAGATTATATTTTTCTAGTACCATATTATATTTATTCTCTGGGCATAGTTCCACACGTGAAGCTAAAAATCACCTGTAATGATTCGCTCTTCCCGTGTTTGTTTTTCAGTTATTTCCACAGGCACTCCGTCAATGATTTTGGTGTATGTTTTAATAATTGGTTCTGAAAGTTGGTGAAAAAAAATGCATTTGATTTATCCTTGTATATTTTCCATACATCTATGAGCTTGGTATTTTAAGGATGGAATGTATTGCTCAAAAACATTACTATTTAAGGTTTAATCAGGATCATTGTTGGAACATATCTCAAATAAATTTAAGCCAGTTGTTTAAAAGCTAGTAGTTACATCTCAAACCTTGAGTTAAGAAGAAGACCAGCTGGGAGGCTGACTCTCCATTACCGAAAGGGACATCCTATAATGAACCCTAGTAGTGGGAAATTGGCAGAGTCTTTATATTAGTCATTTTTCCTTTTATTTCTAGGTCCTGAATATCTTTTTGCACTATTAGTATTGTAATCATTATATTTTGTCATCAAACATAGTGGAAACAATGGCAATGTCATTGGGCCTTGATGATTAAACGAATTCTGACAGTATCCATTTGAAGATATATTTTCTTTCTGACCTGCTACTAAAAAATCTGCAGCTTAGAAAAATGATATCACCAGTTTAAATAAGACAAACACAAGAGGAAACTTTAGATGTTCAATATTTCTAAACCAGCACTCCTTCAAAATCATCACTGTGACACTCTCCAGGAACTAGTAAAGCATCACATACCTCCATGGATAATTTCTGTTCTTGTTTCACCTTCTTTAATCAGTTTGAATTCAGGTTCACCTTCAATTTGGAACTTTGTAAGTGTGGGCCCTACAACATTAGTTTAAGGGATGAATTATGTTAAAACAATCTTTTGTGTATCAGAATAGAAAATTTATTTCAACATTTGGTGTTACTCAAACAAAGTGTTTCAGACTTTGTAAAAATCAGTTTTAAATGTTTTCCATTATTTTTGATTAAGGACTATTTATGAAAACAAAAGAAACTTTAATTCATATGCTACTACAATAACTTTCATCCACTTTAGCATTTAAAATGACATATAAACATATTTGCTTATTAGTAGTTGTTAGTTTGATCACACAAAGTCTTATGAGGCAATACTTTGTGAATCATACAAACGTATAATTTTGAGTTTCTCAATTGATAACCAGATTAGATCATACTTCACTATGCTGATATTATCTGATACTCTTTCTTTATTAAGAGATTTTACTTCAAGTGGTTTAGTCACTCAAGACTTTACATTCACAAAAAATCTCATATATTTACTTCAGGTTTTAGGGGGAAATGTATTTGAGAACTTACCTTATATGTAAGTATGATGACAAATTAACTGATTAATAGTTAAATAGTCCTTCAAATGCAAGTTGAACAAGTGTTGCATTTGACTTGCAAAATGATTTTTGCTCCCAGAGAAAATCATTTTGAATGTTAGAAAGCTTATAATTAATTAGTTACTTAAAATAATTTTATAGAGGCATAAGAAAAATCAAATTCAGTACATTTAACTCATACTGTCATATTCTTAAATAGTTTAATGCAATTATATTTGCTTATCTTTGAGGTGATTTATTTACTTCTGTGGAAATCATCAATGTACACCATTACCCAGAATTAAATAGAATGATCTAGGGGGGTGAAAACAAGGATGTAATTCTTTCAAACCATAAATGTTTCAGACCATAATTTTTTTAATCTATGAGACCAGTGGATACTGAATATAAAAGAAATCAAGTTTTTAAGATATTTTAAAAAAGAAAGTACATGTAAGTAATATAAGAAAGAGAAGTCAGTTAATATAACATCTAAACTGATTTTTCTTCTAAAAATTTCTAAAATATCTATAGCTAAGTTCTCTGAAGGCAGCAATTTTATTAAGCAATTTGTTTACGTTTACTCACAGCACCTGACAGAAACTCCCCCAACAACAACATTTAATAGCTACATATTAAATTTAATTTCAGTTGACTTGTTAATTCTGAAATTTGGTTAGATACTTCTTTAATAAATTTTAAAATTTTGTCATTGACTCTAATGTATTTATCAAGAGCTCAAAAATCATCAGTGAGTAAAAAAACATTTCAAATAAAAAGAAAGAAATGTCAGTAACAATCTTAGAAACCTTAAAATTGTAAAGGCTACAGTAAGAATATTTGTTTCTTTTGTTATGTTACTTAGAAATAAAACGTCTGAATGTTTGAAATTAAGAGTAGATGACATGGTACTTTTTTTCATTCATGTTCCCTCTGAAGGAAGAAATCAGGTAGAAATTTATTTCCTCTGTTCTCTTAACCAAAGAAATCAAAACAGTATAGAACTCAAATGATGGAGACTGAGATGACAAGCGGGTTGAATAAGTAGACCTGAGTGAAGAAAGAGGAATCTTTGAAAAAAAGACCAGTGACACATGTGAATGATTTATGTTATGGAAGGTACGTGTAAGTTACAACAAAATTCTAGAGACTCTGATTTTCAAAAGCACTATTATCAAGAATCATTTTTTTCATTGAAATTATTTAGAAATATTTTCAACGAAAGTTCCTTGATTTAATTTCTTTTCAAAACTAACTTCTCTTCATCAACATTTAAAAACAATGAAATGACCATATGTCTAAAAGTCAAAAAAAGTAAGAACATATTTCAAAGTGTACTGAAGTCTTAGGTGTCGAGAATGAACAGTACTATAGATGATGAGCAGCTATCAAACCAATCTTTATTTGTATTTCAAGTGCCTAAATTTTAAGGAATGACTCATGTATTTAAGAAATTATCTCAAACTACAGAATGAAAAAAATGTAACAAAATAAAAATTGTGGTAATAATTTCCTGGGATTCAATTAAAGACATAATCTCTTCCTTGTTTTCAAATGCTGTTTCTATCTTTCCTCTAAAGAAGAAAACAAGGTCTGTTTTGGGAGGCAAGTGACCACATTAAGGATGCATAGACATGGAAATGAAAAATTCATAGTTCAGTTGTTTGAATTAACTAAAAAACACTAAATAAAGATAATATCAGAGATGTTAAGTTGACTGACCTAGAAAGTAACAGTAGAGAGGATAACTGTGTATTTAGTCTAAAACATCATATATATCTAATAGGTTCAAGACTGGATCTTTTCGTCTGTTTCTGATGACACCTAAATACATCTTGTGTGACTGTAATTTTAAAAGCTTTCATTACTGCACACATTCTCTGCTCTCTTAGGTTGCTAAAAGAAAAGTGTCTGCCTATTTTGGACAAGTTTCTTATAACATTACACAAGAGATCTTGTAAGGAGATTGGAAACAATGCTACAAAACAAATACACTCTCTAAAGGAGTCTAACTACAGTAAAAATACTCAGCATTCTTTTGTTTAGTGAGTATCTGGGTATTAGTGCTAATGCAACACCAATTAAATTAAAATTCAGTTAATACAAGTAAATGTACTGAAAGAATTAGGAATGCATCACCTATGTGGCTGAATAAAGTTTACTCCACCTTTCGCAACCTTGTGAGCATGCTGTGTTAGTTTCAAAAAGAATGTACAGACATTCGTACAAATGAGTTTATGAATGTTCTTTCATAATAAAAGGAACCACGCAGAGCATCAGTTTTTTTACCTTCAGTTTTGATAATAGGCTGAAGACTGCCTTGAATCACTTTAATTTTTGGTTCCACAACTTTGGTTATTATTTTAGTTGCTGAAAGTATAAAAGTGGAATATGAATGATATTCACATTTTAAAAAACCTGAACAAAGGTGTCCTTTTTTGTTTTTGTTTTTTGATCTTTGTAGAGTACTGAGTTATCAGATATGGTAATATGTTCAGGCAGTCAAATAGAGGAAGTAATCATGGTGCATAATTAATGTCTTCTCTTGTCCAGATGTTGAACTCTGAAGTCCAATGTCTTGAATTTGCTCCAGTGAATAAACACTTACTAAATGAGGAATTCTAGCTAGAGATCTATCATTTTGAATTGTACCACTAAAGCTCTTTACCTTCTTTTGTACTTCTTGAAAATATTGGCTGTATAGCAACAGAAGACAAATAAACATGATTAATTTCATGTAATTCATATCTCAAACTGCATTATTTGGATTCTTTCTCAATTAAAAGAAAGAAATAGGAAGGAAAAAACTCAATTTGTCTTTCATGCATTGACAAAGTCATATAGAAAGGGAAATATAAGAAATAGTTCAGGATACATAAAGACTATGTTTCAGCCAGCCAGTCATGAGCTCTATGCAACAAATATGATATGGTCAGCCTTTAAATTGAGCCTGAATGTCTTTAATTTTCAGCTTCCTTGTGACCATTCTTAAATTTAAGGTATATATTCTAAATGTATGTCATTTATGCAAGAGAGATGATGATGTGTAACTTTTTTTTCCTAAATAATAGTCAAATATTTGGTTGGCTTTGGTTAGATGGGCTGAGAAGTGCCTCTGTGACCAGGCAGCCAGAACGACTGCCCTTTCTTGCATTTCTCAGTAGAAATCTTAAAAGACGGTTCCAACTAGATAATGGACTAGTAAAACTACTAATAAAACTACTGCAATCATAAAATAGTCCTGACACATCAGAGCTGAGATGCTAGCCCATCTTGAGTTCCATCCCATTCTCAACTCCTGTCTCCAAGATGCTTAGCTGTGCTAACCTTTTCAATCAGTGTAGATTCTAGCCCTTAATACTATGTCTTAAGATAGATATTGTATCTTAAGATCTCAAGCTATGAAACTGTCAAACAAATCAGGTCTTTGTATCTGGTTACAGTATGGATTCCATCAGTGGTTTGCCACAGAGGAACCTTCCCGTGAAGGTCAAGTGCAGAGCGACTGCTGCTGTCATCGTCAGAGCAGATTAATTCCTTTTGCCTACTTTCCCTTCTACATCACGTTGAACAAATTTAGGATGTTTAGTTAGTTGCTAGATTTTTCTCAACCTGGATTTTTCTGAAGAATTAACCATCCCCAAATGCAATTCTAAAAATGTATGATATTTTGGGGATAAGAATAAACAGCAAAGAAACTAAAGGAATTTTAAAGACAAGTCAGTCAATGAACATAAATATAGAATCTTTGATTCAGTTAGTCTCTACTCTGGAAATGCTTCTGAATAACAGCATACCCATCTTGGCAGGAATTAAAAAAATTATCTAGCATTGAAATATAAATCTCAGAGTTTTTTAAAGACCTCTAAATATGAGGCAAGAGTCATTGGACTTGAAAAATTTTATGAAATGTGGCTATGCTCAGTGAGTAAGAATATAATTTAGTAAGAAAACTAAAAGAATTACAGTAATATTTTTGGACATAATAAAACATCGTACTGACATATATGGATGTTGGTAGAAGCGACATGGATAGAGAAGGAAAGATAGATGTTGTACAGTCATTTATCTTTGATGGAGAAAGATAACATACCATGTATGGTGAATAGAGCCCATAAGATTTTTTCAAAATTAGTTGCAAAATATATTTTTAACAAAATTGTATATTTTTATGATGGAGCTTATATTATGCTAAATCATTATTCAGTGAAATCTTAGAACTGTGCTGAGCTGACTGATGGGGAAATTGCATACGAGATCACGTAATTTGAATCAGGAACAGCAGCAGACATTTTGTTTTGCTCTTTATATTGACTTTAGTCCTTTTCTGTCACTAATGTAAATCTTCAGAAAAATGTTTGTAGTTAAACTCCTGGATTTTTATGTTATGAAATAGAATTTTGTTTTAGTCAGAATAAGTGAAGGAATTGAAGTAATATTTTAGCGGTTCTGAGTGTTTAGTTGTAGAGCCAAAACAAAATGAAAAGAACTTCTGCTTTGAAAACTACACCAAAAGAAAGAAAAAGGAAGAAAAATCACAATGAAAAAGATACTCTATGAGTCACATTTATGAGAATGAAATATCTTTTAGCAGTGTAAAGTAATAGAGTTTTAATTTTTGATAATCTGGTAATGTGAGGGATAAAAGAACCTTTTATGCTAGAGACCTTACACTCATCATTGGCATGTATTGGGTTGGTTTGTCCAATTTCTGAAAGGGAGAGTTTTGAACCATCATTTCAACAAAAGAAAAATAAGATTCTTTGAGATATGTTTCCCCTTGACTATAGAAGGCTGAGGGTTTCTAAGTAGGATGAGAGAAAAGTAGTTTGGCGATGCTGTTTCCATGAATGACATATTTGAGTTTTTAGATACCTATGAAACTTATTTCAATCTATTCCCTTTATATGTTCTTTTCTGTGTCTTTTTGACATGTTAGTATTTTATTTTACTGTCTTTTTCATATTGTATCACTCCTATTTTTCCTGAGAGTGGAAAAATTTTCAATGGACTGATTTTGAGGAGTCTCTTGTATGATTCAAACCCTGATTCAAGAAGAATGAGATTAGCCATTGTGTACAGTTATAAATACCAGATTATCAATAGTCTTTGTAAATACAAAGAAAATGTTTTTATTTTATCATCTTTTCACTTATATAGAACCAATACTCATCATGTACTTACTGTAAACAGTCATGGGAATTTCTTTGAAGGTGCTACCACGAACAAACTGAAAATAGATGACTGTATTTAGTGACATGATATGTGATACTATATTAATAAAACTATAACACCAAGTTAATTTTTACTAAAATAAAAATAGTAAAGCTATTATTAAAATTAGGAGAAATGAATTCCTTATAAAAAATAACTCTTTTGTTGCTTCCTATTAGGCCAGACAACATAAAAATCACTGGATTTGTTACTCAGTTTTACATGATAGAAGAATTAGAGTAAAATGTATTAATTATCTATTATTTTGTGTTTCTACTGCTTGAGCCCTATAAATATGAAGAAACAAAACATTCTTTTGCCTTTAACCTTTGATTAATTTTTATAAGTAAATTCTCTATCTTTCTAATTTATTTAGTTACAAGATATTTCATAATATAACAATTTTAGTGCTTTACATGTATGTTTTATCTTTAAAATTGGATGGTAGGCTTTTTGAATAAAGACAATTTCTATTTTCCAAAACATTTAGTTTACTATTTGGTAGTTTTGAATAAATATTTGTTGATCAAACCCACGAAGAGATTGTCATTTCATCACAGGAGGGCTAATGGTACACAATTAACAAAGCAATCAAAGCTCAGGGTATATTTACATATTAATGCATACATGTATAGTATTTTATGTTCCATCTGCAATGTCTATTCAACAGATTAGAAGTAAATCTTTTAGTACTCTGTACCTTGATTTGAATGTATTTGATCAGTTTATTAAGTATTTCCAGAAGCTGATCATTTCCAACCGGTGTGTCTATGAAAAGAAATAGTAAATGAATGTTAGAAACAAAATGTGAAATAAAAATCTAGGTTCATAATGAAAAAAGCCCTTATCCATCAATGAGTTCAATAATTACTAACCTGCTGGGTAGAGGAGTTTATCTACAACATGAATAACACCATTTGTTGTCATAATATCAGAGTCTTTGGATTTCAATTCATTCACCAAAAGTGTATCATTTACCTATGAAAACAAGAAGTAATATTAATAATTAATAAGAATGGGCATGAACATAATTTAGTGATGCATGAACACTTTCATGTATTCATTCTAGATAACTTACTCCTTTCACATAGATTTTGCTTCCTTGTGAGGTCTTTAAAATATTAGTAACACCAGGTTCAAATCCTTTTCCAATGAAAACTCCTGGCGTCAGGTGATATAGGACGATGTTTTGAAGAGCATTCTTGTCCCCTGAAAGGATAGAATATATATTTGCTCTGTCACATTTTCTGACATTTTGACAGAACATTTTTCCACACTGTATTTTTTCATAAAGCCATGATTCTTTCAAGCTGGTATCAAAATTTGGTTGAAACATTTAGTCATTTCAGTCAAAATATTGCTCAACCTATTTGAAGAAAAAATTAAATTAGTTTCAAAATCACAAGTATTTCCTACTTTGCCACATAACTGAGTGTTGTAGTGGACAAAAACATGAGAGTAAGCAATTTAAGAACATTAAAGAAGTGACCTTCCACACATCCCACTTGGATTTAAAAGGAAAGGTAAGCTTGCCACAAATAGGAAAGAGGGAACAATTTTGAGGGTGACGTCTGAGCAGGAAAGCTGGAGCAAGGCGTGAGATTCTGACATCATCCAGCACATATCTGGTACCCCCTACTCACCAACCAGAACGTCCATTTCTTCTTTTGTCATTCCTTTGAAGGCGTCATTCGTTGGTGCAAATAGAGTCCATTCTCCAGGCTGTGACAGGAGATCTTTCAAGTCTGCAGCCTCCAGCAGGCTGAGGAAGATGCTGCACAGGAAGGAGGTTTGTGGATTTTGTTAGATGTACATTTAAGTACGTCTGTTCACAATTTATAAAACAAAAAGAAAAACACGATGCACAGAGTGGAAGAGAATCTTATACTGGAGAGAGAACCAAAGAATTCCTCATATAGTTTTATGTTTTAAAAGCAGTTTGTCTGTTAATAACATTTTGTCACACGGGAGGTTTTAAATATAGCCTATAATCTTAGCATTTCTTCATTTTTGCTTTTATCTTAAAGAAACTTTGCAAGGTCACGATTCATAATGACATAGTAGGGTTGTTTTCATTTTATGTTTTGTAAAATAGTCTATCATTTTAAAAGATGTTAATTGTAAGAAAATTTGCAAGAAGTATTTAAGCCTATTAACTTTTTGTTTTATTCATTAAATCATATATACTAGGAAGCATATATATATATATATATGATTTAAAACATTAATTTTGAGAACATTTTCATGAATTTCTTATTCTAATTTTTATTCTGGGCAACACAAGAAATTAAACTGAATGCCTTTTAGGATATTAACTTTGAAACAATGTATCAATGAGTCTCATATTTTGCAGCGATGCGACTAATAAGCTTACCTAAAGCGTTTATCTTGTTTCAGTTTTTCATGGAAGGATTTATCCGCCGGTGTGATGATCTCTCGGAACACGTGAATAGCACCATTCCTTCCTTGCTTACTTCCTCGCACCATGCATGAATTTTCAACGCAGACAGACTAGCAGAGCAAAGAAAGATATGTGATGTTCTTTTCTTTGCTTGAAAATTTCCACATGATATAATTGTATAATTAAGTTTCTAGACAGTATCGGCCCTTCTCAGAGGCCACTTGTACTCTGAGGATAGAAAAAATGTTACTATACATTTCTAGTCTAATCATATTTCCTGCTACTTGTTAGTCAAGGTATCTTATGCATCAGGCTGGGAGTTTTGTCAGTAAATTACGAAACTTTCAGAATTTCACGTTTTACATTTTCTGTATTTCTCTTTTTCTTTTTGAATAAAATATTTCTAGATGTTCAATTAAAAATTTTTATTACTACACATTTGCAGTACATAATAATTATATTCATCATAGGGAATTGGTACATGTACAGAACATATTTTAACTCTTTCTGTCCCCTTCCTTCTTTTCCCTTCTCCTAGTTCTATTCATCTAGAATTTTTTAGACCAATATTAACCATAAGGTTTCAGGACCTCAGTGTCTGAAGAGTTACTATATTTTTTTCATTGTAAGCTCCAATCAATTATAGGTCAAATTATTAATTTAGTTGTAGTTTTTTGAACAAATTTACATATAACTGTGATAAAAATTAAGGTGAATATTTATATTAAGAAAAGCATTATAATAAAAATTGTCATTAATTCACCTCACAATACTTCCCCTTTCTAAAAACACACATCCCATTGTCTTATTCTTGCCACTTTCTAAGGAGCTCTGAAAGTCTTCTTTCATGAATGCTTTTGGTTGCACTATCATGGTTGCTTCAATGTCCTGAATAGATTCAAAATGCTTATTTGTCATGGTCATTTTTTTTTTTTTTTTTTGTACCGGGGATCCAACTCACGACTTTGCGCTTGACAGGTGAACGCTTATAATGCTTACTTATGTCATTGAGCTAAATCCCCGGCTGTCATGGGCATTTTTTACTTAGAAAAAAAAAAACCCAGAAGCTGCACATTAACTGATTGGGTGTTTTCAGAAGTCTGCTTTTACAATGGCAACACTAACTAGCAATATTCATATTTTTGTTGTTATTATCAAACCAGGTAAAGATATAAAGGAATATTTCCAGTACTGCTTAACAAAGTGGCAAGAACAATGCGATAGGTAGTCTTTTCAGGGGATTATTAACAGTGTGCCTTTTATAGTAATAAGTTAAAAAAACTTAAATGTTCACCATATATTTTGATCACTTCTCATATACATATGTATAATTTAAAGTGAAACTCATTTATTGAATAGTTTAAAATGTGTTCCTTGAAGTTGTGGAACTGTAGGGAGCCTGCATCCTTTATCCTAGGAAATGGCTGAATTCCTATGAAAACTTTAGTTGTAGGCAAAATGTTTCCTGGGGAGAAAGTGGACACTTTTAATAGTTGCTCCACAATTTTGTAAAAGCTTTCTTGCTGATAAAAGTACTTTAGAGTACTTTTGACAGTCTAGAAATCTTCATTTGTCTATCAAAGCTAATTTTGAAAGTTATTTAAAAGGGATTCTAAACATGTTTTATGCTTAGATTTTGTAACTTGAACAACTACTTCTAAGATAACAATATGTCATATATTAACTAGTATTGATTTCTTACTGGTGTTTTTTTGAAATTATGTATTATTTCTACCCTTTTTTCTGTTTTGCTTTCTAAAAATAAAAAAAAAACTCTCTGACATGATATTCTCTCAAGTAAAAGCTTATTTTGAAGGGATTTTGGTGCTTCCTGAAATTTCAAGTAATTAATGATTCAGAACATCAACCTTTTTACTTAATAAAACTAATGCAAATTATCTGATTTATTAACACATGTCATATTTGATGTACTTTCCTTGCAGTCTTTTCACCTAAATTAGCCAGTTCCTTTATCTTCCAAACAATACTTACTATTAAAATTACATTTAGAAAATTCTGAAAAACATTAATTGTAGCAACATTTTTTGCTTTGCATTTGACATTTAGTTCAAAGTGGATACTTGATTTTGTTTTGATTCACTTACTGTACGATACACGAAGACTCTGAGTTTTTGGCCTCCAATGGTCTCAAGTATCTGTCCATTATAAAGCTCATTAAGGCCAACTTTTACTTTCAATATGTGATTCTGCAACATTACTTTAAGAACACGCTGATCCATACTCAAAGTATCATCTATAAATAAATTAATTAAGAAAGAACTTTATTTCGTATGGAAAACATTAAAGCTTGTCCTGATAAGAGAAAAACATAAAAATGAATGATATCTAATACTATTGATATGGATTCCCTACTCATAGAATGTATGAGTCAAATGATGCTCAGGGCTAGCAATCCAAATCACCGGTTTGTAACTCTATAACGTAATGCATCAAATAATTATCACATGGTTACGAGCAGCTCAAACAATGGTCTCCATCCCTGGTAGGGCCACCATTCTGTGGTGGTTATTGACAAAAGCTAAACCCTCACAATAACCATTTTTTTTTTCTCACAATTAGATATCCATTAGTCACGTTGATGACTTTTGATGACTCATCTGTAAATTCATCTTTATTACTGGAAAGAGAATTAGATACAATATTTTAAAGATAGATTAGGGTCAAACATGGGTGCCACTGTTACAAAGAGAACAATTATTCCTATGAATTTATTTTTTTAAAATTAATTTTCTCTATCATGATTTAACACTTGGAAAAATATAAAAAGTATAAATGTATTTTATTTACTAAATCTAACTAAATATTTAAATATTTTTGTGAAATATTTTTTTTCTGAAAAATGTCTGTTTCCATTCATCTAAACATTGTAAATGAATAGCAAGTATTAAATTAAAAACATAGTGTTTCTCATCATGATTTGGAAGTGTGTAAGAGTCTCTTGTTTTTATTTATAATTTCACACTTATAACTTCCAAATTTTTAGCTACAAAATACACTGATTTATGTTTTATATATTCATGCCAGACAAATGTAATATTAAATTTACTTAAGATCTAGTAATGCATCTTTGTGAGAGCTGGAAATATTATTAGATTCACAGAATAACTGAATACTTCTTATCATAAATTTTCACTGCTTATATGCTAAGACCTACTATGGTGAAATATTTTGAAATGAACATTTTAGTAGTTAATCTAATGCTAGCACATTATGCTTGTGTAAATAATGTAAATAGTAACCAACATCTTGAAAAATACCCTGGAATTTCTTACTGTAAATAATAATAAATTTTTTGAAAAAATTGTCTGTTAAGGAAAATGCAACAAGAGTAGTGACCAGTACATACCGGAAAAGGCATTGTTCACAGGGGCCAGCAATGTGTACTCCCCATCTGGCTTCAGCGACGATGCCAGGCCTAATTGGGCCACAAGGTCTGTGAAAGTGGTTTGCTGTTTTCCAGCCAGCTCCATCACTTGTTTGGCTGTAAAATAAACCATTACCATCCCAACAATGTCATCATTGTCATTATCATCAGCCTGAAATCAGCGACTCAATTTTTGGCTTTCTTTTTATACTGTAAGGTTTTTGCTACAATCTCTACCTGATAAGACATCTTGCTCTTTCCTAGTAAGATAGTTTCAGATTCTGTTTTGGTTGTTGTTAAGCAGGAAGAATTTCAGAAGGAAAATTTGTTTCTGTCTCCTGTTACAGTTTTCTTTAATTTTCCATTGCTCCCTTCTTATCTCTTTCTACTCTTGTGCATGCCACAATTTTTACATTTATTCAAAGCTAGCCATTTGGATCTGTATCTTCCCTTTCATTTCCGAGAAAGCACCCTTGACCTGTGGAACCTTTGTACACTTTTACCTACTTGTAAAGTTAGATGTTATAAACCTTAAAAAGGTAAAGTTCCATGCCCCGCATGCCCACGACTTCATAGGCAGACTACTTAGTGCTTGGCCAGCTCACTGTTCTTCTTGTTAGTGGGTCTCATGCCTTTCTTTACAGTGAACATTTATTTTTCATGGACATGCTCTTGAGACATCGTAACTGGTAAATAATGATAAGCAAAGAAGTTTGGGACCAGTGCCCACCTGAATCAGGAATGAGGACTTCATCAATCAAATGGATCACACCATTATTTGTCACAATATCTTTTTTGTTCACCATTTTGACTCCATTTATTGTTATGCTGTCTCCTTCACAACCTATCTCAACTGTGTTTCCTTCCATGGTCTCAAAAACTGCTCCTCCCATGATGGCCTCGGAACACTGGAGCGTATTTAAAATATGATACTTCAGGAGAGCTGGAAGACAGAACAAAAATGAAAACCAGATTATGGGGAGTGAAATTTAACCTTTAAAAGATATGGTTCATAGTGGAAGTAAGTATGCCTAAGAAATACAGTAGGTATGCAAGCTTCAAAGATTGAAGATTTTAAATTTTAGGAGAAATTTTCCCCCACCAACTCTAAACATGACCAGCTCAGCTTGATAGAATGTAACAACAGCTTCCAAATAATTTTTGCAGTACTAAAAACTGTACTAGACCTATTCCAACTATTACAAGAAAGTATTTCTTGGTGTGAAAGTGAGAAAAATCAGTCCTGTAATGTTGTCAGTGATACTTGTTCTAAAATATTCCAGTAGCATCTTACTCATAACAGAATTATCTGCTCTTAATTTGTAATGAGGTTGTTGAAGACTATGGGTTAAAGAAACGGTTCTCTAAAGACAACATCTAGAAAATAACCAAAATAAAAATAATTTAATGAAGTACGTCTGCAGGGGTATATGTTTAAAGTACATCTAGACTTACATCTTCAAAATATCATACTTTAAAGTGGTTTAATGTATTTCAGAATAGGCTGAGATATGAAATATGCTAGCATGATATAAAATCTGTTTGACCTTAGAAAGGGAGATTGGAAAGAAACCAAGTTCTTCTGTGTATCCATAAGTAGTAGCCCCTAAAAGTCATGTGATTTTCTCAAATTAAATACAGCTTTTAAGTTTAAAATTAAAACATATGCATGCAATATTAATATGTAATAATACAATTGTCCTTTTCAACATGTATTAACCTTGCTTAATGTCTGCTACTTATTTACTTAAAAGTAACATGAAAAGATGTGATTTTAAGCATATTGTTAGGATTAAGATTTTTTTGT
The DNA here is from genome assembly GCA_004027455.1 of Hydrochoerus hydrochaeris. Classification (NCBI taxonomy): domain Eukaryota; kingdom Metazoa; phylum Chordata; class Mammalia; order Rodentia; family Hydrochaeridae; genus Hydrochoerus; species Hydrochoerus hydrochaeris. The sequence goes on from PVLA01003446.1 coordinate 101,522, forward strand.
TTAATTTTTCAAGAATTTTTAAAACATTTTCATGGTGCATCTCTGAATAAGTGTTAGTCAAATAATTTTTAAAAGTATTTCTATTATGTACATTTGAATAAAATTTTTCTTTCTTTTTCAAAGCCCCAAATTGCTCTCTCTTTTTCACTTCCTTTTCTTCCCAGAGTTCTGGGAGATTTCTCAAAGAAGACATTTTCCTACCTTCAGAAGCTACTTTATCACCCATGATCCTTTCAAGGACACCTCGTGGGAGCTTCTCAAAAGCCTCATTGGTAGGGGCAAAAAGTGTGAAGTGACCGTCTCTTCCAAGAGACTCTAGGAGGTCTGATGTGATGGCAGCTGCCTGAAACACAAACGTACTTTTCAGAGGATGACACTGCAAATCCAAAGAAAAATCACAACAAACATACCCTAGGCTGACATGAGGGAGTTGATTTCTTCAATTATAGAACTTTGTTCTTGTTAAACTTCTAAAAGATTAGTTTTTGGCAGAACCAATTATGTCCTTTCCAACTTTGCTCAAACTGTGTTTTCCAGAATAGGAATTCTGCCGATGTTTGAGTGACTACAGCAGTATCTAACAGTATATATAGCAACTGACATGGACACAGTTTAAATACACTAAATGCACTACACTCCCATAGCTAATTATTCTTTATCAATCATGTCTACATAAGCATTACTTCATATGAGATGATTTCTTCTGTGTGAAATGAAACTTCATTTTGAAACATACTTACTACATTTCTATTAGATTTGTTTAATTGCCCTTTATTGTGCTTAGATTTTAAGGAAAATGAAAGTGGAGTGAGTTCAATGATCCAAGAAAATCAGCTCTTGTACTTACTCTAAAAGATGAAAGCTCATCTTCTGCTTCAATGAAGTCTTGGATTGAGGTACCAATTTGTGTAAGGACACGGTCAATGACATGTACAACACCATTTGTTGCAATCTGGTTCCCATGGATGATTCGAGCACAGTTAACAGTGACAACCTATAATTATTTGAGAAAATCAAAGTACTGAAATCAGAGCTAGCCACTGACCACTGAGACCACAAGTCTATTCCTAGTTTTTCATTTATTTTAGTAATTATAAGCTAAGAGATCCTAAGCACTGAATGCAAATCACATGAATGAAGACTTACATACTATAATATCTAAAAAACAAAATGAGAGAAAACAGAACCAATTCAGAACTCAGGTCAGTTACATAGTATTTCAGGAAACATAAGGGAAAAGTCTTTTTTCATTGGAAAATTTTTTTTTAATACAGGTACTCATACACTTTTTATAATGTAGGTCAATGAGTTACTGAAAGAAGTGTAGTCCTAAAATAATTTCAGAGAGAGTGAAATAAATAATTACTGCAAAATAAAATAAGATCACAACAGCTACCTAAGTGTTGCTTATCATCAACCATTTGTCCTTGGGAATTTGGCTGTTGAAAGAATCCTATAACCCTGTTGGCAGTTTCCCACAATTCTTATCCAAACACTGAAGACCCTCCATCAGCACAATAGCTGCATAGTAGATGAAAACCCATCATTCATTCTCTTAAAAACCTTCTTTGTCTTTTAATACTTAAAACACATCAATTACTGACTTTTCCTCTCTTAGAACATCTGAATCTGCTGTAAGTGAACTGCCAGCATAACTAACTTACACCTTACAGTCTTTGATAGAGAACAGAAATTGAATTGAACATTTACATGCCCTAGGTTTGGGGAGAAGGCATGATATAAGCATTACTATTTTTACTAACATTGTATTATTTCTGTAAACATTAAATAAATGGTAAAGACAAAATTAAGGGAAATGCTACTCAGAAATGAACATTTTGCAAATGAAACTTACCCCATTGGGATAGTGGTTAATGAAAAGCCCCAAATTGTTGTACATTGAAGGAATAACCATTCCATTTTTTAAATCCTTGGTCAGCATTCTCTTATTAACCATATGGCTATGTAAAGCATTTAGTAATTCAACATTTACATTGCTCTCCAAGCCTCTACGGATATCCTAGGAAAAATTGACATGATAGAGGGTTATTTAATTTTGGTTCACTATTGAAATTTTATGATTACTCTATTTCTATTTTACTTGTTACTTTTTATTGCATTGTCAGTTGATCATACAAATTGACATAAATAATATTATTTTAATTTATTGGGAATTTTGTAAGTTCAGGTACTGATTTAGGGTTGTGAATTTGATGCAAAATTTTTTTACAGAGGAAAAAAATTTGTTTAAATGAATGTTTGTTAAGAGATGATATTGATATAAAATTAAATACTTCTGGGATATGATATTTTTAGATACTTAAAATATTATAATTAGGAAAACCAGGAAAATGACATTGTATTTGTGTACTTCTTGAATTTAACAGGGGTTTCATCTTTACATCATAAAATTCAAGAGTTTAGCCATCCCGTACATTTTATTCTATTCAATACCATATATTATGCCATGCTACACTCAGTGTGAGATCAATATTAAGTAAGAAAAACTATTAGCCTTTATAGTGTTCATCATACAGGAGTGATAAAACAAAACATAGTATGATTTAACATAGAAAGAAAAAAATCATCCCAGGGGTCAAATGAAGAATGTTAGTGTTTTTAAAGTGACTTGGAGATAAACCTTGAAGAATAGATATGCTCTAAATGGAAAAGAATAGTGTGGGGGTCATTCTGACTCCAGTGGATAACATAGAGTGAATGTTGGAGAAATTATCCATTTTGATAAACATACATTTTTATGGTGATCAGAAAATATTAAGAAAGATATTTATGAAGGTACATGGCAAAACACTGTCGAAGACTTTAATTTCCAAAGTGAAACTGGGAATGAACAATCACTGAAGATTTTTTAACACTGGAATTGTTCTTTAGAATGGAGTTTTAGGCAGATAAACTGGGTGATAAAGCACAACAGAAAGGAGGGCATTATGATGATTATATTAAACATTAGACCTAGTTGCTTAACAGTGGTTTGTAAGAGTTGGAGAGAGGAAAGGTAGGGATCATTCATAATTTTCAATATGAACATTGAAATTGGTGCTGCCGATTAGAGAGGAAAGACACCAAAAAGTTATTATTCGGATAAAAAGGAGAGGAATATGCTTTGGATGTCCTTTGTTTGAAGATGCACATGGTGCATCTAAGAAGAAATATTGAGATGGACATCAGTAATTTCTGGGGTACCAAGGAGAAACAAGTACAAGAAACACAGACATCACAGCTATAAGCACTACGGTGAAAACTGAAGTCATCAGAAGTGAAAATATAAAGCAGATTTGAGTTCATGGAAGAAATTTTTTTATAACTTTTATTCTTTTTAAAAATATTTATTTATTTGGTCTTTTTTGAGACAGGGTCTTGCTATGAAGTTCAGGCTGGTCTTGAGCTCACTTTGTAGGCACACAGCACTACACAAGGCTATAATTTCTATTCTTAAAGCAAGGAAGAATAGTCATCAAAAGTAGCTATAGAAGCAACTGAGATGTAGAAAAGGACAACCATAAGAGGAATTCTATCTACATCGCATGGCTGATGTCACAGGACAATGACTACAGGACTATGCCTGTATTTTCATAGATATATTTGACTATAGTGGAAATTATAGATTCATTTTTGAATCAAGTAAAAAGAATAGGGGTAGTTATAAATCAATCTGAAAACAAATTTAGAAATTAAGTCATATTTTAGCATGCTATAAATTAAACTGTTCATAAAAGCCTGAAAATCAAATGTATTGTTTGCAATACTTCATTAAATTACCTACACATGTACTTATAAATCTGATAATTTCTGAACAGCTATAGATATTTACATGTAATTAGGCACACATAGCAAAGTATAGCTAACATAGCAAATGACAGATTTAAAATCTCATCAGCCTTCTTTATTTAACTTTCTATTAGATATATTCTCCAAAATTCCATATATTTTTCCACAACTAATAAGATAAGAGTAAAGGAGTAAAATAGACTGAGAAGAGCCCTTTCAGTCCATTCTTGCTGTCTAAAAATCATTCTAGGTGTTTTCTGGGGAGTTATTCATTTATAGATATATGAAAGTAACTTCAGTAACTCCTCCTTTATATAGCTTCTTATACGTACAGTAGAAAGATAAAAAATTCTTAATACTCAAGGTAGTCAAATAAAAGGAAACGACAACAGACTATAATAAGTATAACAATAAAAATAATGAATTACAGAATCCAGGTTTTCCCAGGCCTCATTACTCGGTGCAAAGTAAGTGTATGATCCTTTCCCTTCGATCTCTGCCCTCAGTTTGGAGACGTCGGAGTAGTGCTGTGTTGTGGTGGCCCCCACGATGCCCAGAGTCCCGTAAACGTGGTCAATGGGCATAACTGAAAAACATCAAGAAGCCAATACTTAAGATAAAGTTTCCAGAATATTATTTCACATCATTTAAATTTTATACAAAGTTTACTGACACATTTAACTAACAATTTTAGCGATAACATTCGATGCATCATTAATTTTACATGAAATCTGTCTTTCTAATGCTACATCACGTAATACTATCCAAAACTGTGATTTCATATGTATTTTTTGTGTTCAGGCAAAATGAGTTTTAAACTATTATTTTGGATTAACAGTCTATTTCTGACTGAAGCTTGCTACTTCAATAATAATTCAATTATAATTATCAGGAATATGCCTGATTATCTTAGATTTTAAATAAAGGATTCATTTCTCACTGACAATGGCGTTGCAATCATTTCTATCATGTTGATTTGACATTCCTGAATAACATGATACTGCTTTTTAAATCCATAAGTTTTAAAGATTTGGGGCTTTTAAACTAAAATATGTGGAAAATGTGAAAAAAACCCAAATATATAAAGAGTTCCTTGTTTCATCATAAATTCAGTAAGAAAACAGGTCAAAGTATGCAATATTTTCAATCATTTCTCCTCAATGTCAGAAGAAAGATACATGTAGTGTCACCCTGAAAGGTGCAATCAACTTACTTTTCTGACCAGATTTGATTTATTTAACAATTGGTATAATTTGGATAGTGCCAGAGGCTAAATGGCTATTACGTTTTTGAAGGAATCTAAGATGAAATAACACAATTAACAGGTTAAATCATAAAATAAAAAAGACCTCAAAAAAGAGGAGGAAGTTGAGTCAAATGAACACGTTTAAATTTTACAGGGTTCAGTGTAAGTCTTTAGTCTAGATGTGAAAAATCCTAGGGAGAGACCTGTCTTGACAGTTTTCATGTGAAAACAAGTCTGCAATTAATCTTTTGTAGTCAATCAATTATTGATTACAAATGCAACATGAATAACTCATACAACATTGTTACAAATGATGTTAACCAAAGTGCAGTGTCTCTCAAAGTGAGTTACCAGTCTTTTGATGTTCTCTTAGCCACTTATATCCACTTAGGTTGGAAACACCAGTGTGAGACCATAAACTAAATGCTTTTTATGAGTTAGGATCCCTGAGGGTGAGGGTTCCAGAGACTATGCCCCGTGAGAGAACTAAGGGATGAGCAACTCTGAGAAGAGAAAACTCTTGAGAAAGAGCAGAACTGGAGGAAGACTATGATGATTAGATTAAATATCTGCATGTCTGTTTTTTCAAAGGAGATAGATACCAAATTTCAGTATAAAAAATGTTCTAAAACCAAGTTGCTCAACTAGAGAAGACGTGTGTTGCTGAGAAGTCAGTAGCAAGTATTGAAACAACTTCAAATGATGGAATTTTGTAGTTAGGTATTATGTTCTTGAGGGGAAGTTGAAGTAGTTTAAATTTACGAATAAACCAGCATCCAATCTAGTGCATAAGAAATGTATTCTAATATTACCACTGTTATAAGTTAAATCATAAAATAAAAAAGACCTCAAAAAAGAGGAGGAAGTTGAGTCAAATGAACACGTTTAAATTTTACAGGGTTCAGTGTAAGTCTTTACTATCCAAATATTTGTACTCAGTACAAATATATGCAGAATATATGCTGAATGTATGATGATGCTAAATATGGATACACTTCTGTACACACACACACAAACACACACTCACACACTAGGCTCATCCTAGAGCTTTTTCAACTATTTTTCTGCACAAAAGTTAATTTCTTCATTATTTGGGAAAAATTTAGATTTTACCTGCTGGACAGCCTTTCATTCCTTCCATTCTCATATAACCTGGACAACATTCATATAACACAGTCCTATGAATTAGAAGAAATTTAACATTAAAATGGAGAAATATATAGTATACATTTTATATAAACTTGGCAAAATATATCATTTATTGCTATGATTTACTGAACATACAGAAACTCCTGCTCCTACCTAGGACACATACATTTATTTATATTTGCTTTTTTTTTAATGGCTTCATGGCATTGCAGAAATTTTAGAGGATTCTGCTCCAGAAGAATGGAATTTGTGTCTCAGTTTTATTACTTGGTAGGCATATGACCTCAAGCAAATGTAAGAAATTTTCAACTTACTCGACTATTTACTATAAATGTAGAAAAATAATTCTACTTGCAAGTTATTTGTGAAATCTCAAACCAAAGTTTGTTTTGGAATAATTTTGTAAACTTGAATTAGATAGAAATGTTTATCAGTATAAATTCTTAGAAACATTAGAACTTTTCATGTCATGCAAAATGTCATCTCATTTCTAATTTTTAAAAATGCTATTTTAGAAATATCATTAGAGTTATTCATTTGATCATGTTAGATATAATCCTTAAAATCTCCTAGATGTATTTTTATTTTTTATAAAACTTGAAAGCCAATTTAAATAAATTTGTTTTAAATTCAAAAACATAGCATTTGAGAAAATAATACCCTGCTCAAAGTTTACAAAATGCTTTTTCTGTGGTAATAACTCAGGCAACAGACTAGAAAATTCAAACAAAAATATAGTATAGCCAAAGTAACTTTATTTAATTTGCTATGTTTGAGAGAAAATAGTAAGCTAAAGCTATCTAATTGTTTTCATGTTATTAATCATATAATCCTGCTTTTCACCTTATCAATTCCCTTTAAGATATTTTATACATTTCTTCAGGTTGTAGTATAGAAATTATTTTTCATCAAAATTTTATATGTGCTATGGCTTGTGTCTAGATGTTCCCCCAAAACTTCATGTAGTTATGGAGGCAAGCTTTCAGAATTTGTGATAGATTCATGGTCCAATGCTGGGATTATGGGGATGAGTGCTACTCCCATCAGAGGATGGGGAGCCTGTATACAATATAAGGGACAGAAAGAGTCTTTTGTCTGTGCTCCTCCCTTTTTGCTCATGTTGCTTTTGGTATCTGCCACTGCCATGAACTGTTGCTCCTCTGCCATACCACCCTGCCTTGGAGCCAGCTGAGTATAGACTAAAACCTCTACAAGCTGAGCCAAATAAACCTTCCCTTCCTTAATTTTGGGTATGGAGTATTTTGTCCCAGCAACAAGAGAAAAATAACCAAAACAGAATTTGGTATCAGAGAGGTGAGGTCATTGTTGTGGCTATACCTATCCATGTAGGTCAAGAGCCTTTGGGAATGGCTTGTGGGAAGAGTTTGGAAAGGTTCAGAGATATAACATAAGAGGTGAGCTGGAATGTTTTAGGTTGTTATGTGTGGGAGATTCTGGTCAGAGCTCAAAAGACCAGAAGGTTTCCACTGCCTGGAAAGATTGCTCTTAGGAGGTTTCTGTTGGGAAGAAGGACTGCGTTGGCTGTTGGACTCCAGATGTGTGTAATGGCTTGGTAAAACATTTGTTAGCATTTTGCTCATGTCCAGAGATTTTGCCTGCGTCTAAAATTAAGGGTATGAACTAATTAATCTGGCAGAAGAAATTTCAAAGCAGTCAATTTGAGGCAATGGCATGGCTATTGTTGGGTGCGTTTAGCCAGATTTATGTTATGAATCAAAAACAAAGAGCCCAGCAGGATGATTTAAAATGTGGAAAGGCAAAAAACTCCAGTAAAGCTGTAGACTACAAAGATAGAGCTGAGGAAATTTCAATTGCTGAGAAGGAACAAGAAAATGTAAAAGATGGCATGAGCACATCACAAGATGCAGTAAGATTTTATTTTTACAGCTTCAAAATTGCAAAAGTGGGAGACTTTGCTCTGAGGAGAAAACTGCAGAGCGCCATTGCTTAGATTGGTGGCAGCCACCCCAGGTTCTAGAACAGCAGCTGCCTACAGAATTTGTTCCTCAGAATAAGTTTTTCAGAGTGTTCAGTGATCCAGGCATTGGATCCCTGGATCCAAGAGAGAAGAAAGACTGGATACTGCTCCTGCTGGCAGTGTACCTTGGCATCATCCATGTGGTGCTGGTTTTAGACACATGTAGAACACAAGAGATCTGAGATTAAAAAGGCTTCCACACAGATTTCAGAAGAAGGCTGTGAATGGGAAGCTAAAGGTACAGTGAAGAACCCAGAAGTTTGGAAAAGCCAGGAACGCAGATCATGTGAGGAAAGCTGAGAGAATTGAGCAAAGTGGGCCTGAGAGAGAAACCCTGGGAGATACAATCACTAGAAGTTCCATAGAGACAGAGCCACACAAGCCCCTTGCAGCTCACAACTTGCCACAGATTGCTTCAAATGTTCCACATGGAACTACAGGACTTAATATTTGCCCTGCTGGAAGTTTGATTTGCTCTGGCCCCATTCTTTCATATTTCTCTCTTTGTAAGTTTTGGAATGGTAATGTTTATCTTGTGCCATTGAATGCTGGAAGTGTTTAACTTTCTTTTCATTTGTATAGGGTCTCACAGCTAAGAGTTTGCCTTACATCTTGGAGGAGATTTTGGACTTGGACTTTTCAACAATGCTGAAACTGTTAGGATTTTGGCAACTCTTTGGGATGGACTAAATCTCTTTTGCATAAAGAATGTACATGAGTCTTTAGAGGAGGATGGGACAGTATGTTATGGTTTGTGTCTGGATATCTCCCAATGCCTCATGCAGTCATGGGGCCTGGCTTCTAGAATTTATAATTGATTCATAGTCCAACACCGGGATTATGGGTGGTAGTGCTATACTCACCCTAGGATAGGTAGCCTGCATACAATATAAGTGACAGAGAGTCTTTGCTAGATCCCATCCCTTTTTGCTATTGTTGCTTTTGATATCTGCCACTGCCATCGACTGTTGCCCCTCTGCCATGCCACTCTGTCTTGGAGCCAGCTGATTATTGACTGAAACCTTCACAAACTGAGCTAAAAGAACCTTTCTTAGGGTTTTGGGCCTTTTGTTACAGCAAAAAGAGAAAATTTACCAACACATATAGTGATTTATGTTTTTTCAATATCAGTGCAAAGAGGAATGTATCAAACTATTGGAAAGAAATTATTACAGAGGGACAGAACATTTTAAATTTTTAATTGATATCATTCAGATGGTGGTAATTATAGATTAATTATTGTGGAATTATAAATTAATTATTTATGTCACTAACCATAAACTAGCTAATTTGGACATTATTTTATTTTTATTTATTTGTTTTAGTTGTATTCAAGGAGTAAAAATGAATGAAAAAATTTGACATATTGAAGAGAAAGTCTACCAAATATAAGGATGAAAAACATGTTCTTAGTATGATATATATTAATACAGTAAAAACTTCAAGATGTAAAATCTTAGGAATATAAGAGGTTATCTTCTATAGTTAAAAAAGTAAGTGTTTTCAAACTGAAGTCAGGTATACTAATTAATTATCCACAATTTGTGACTTGTTTATGATTTGGAATTCCTACTTTTCTATTTTGATAATGAAAATTTTCTAACATAGAATACTGACAAAATAGTATAATTAGATAAGAAGATATAAATAAAATAATGTGGAAGATGCCAAATTCAAGTACTATCTAATATTTCAAGAATAAGTGATATGGGAAACATACAAATTGTATGAAAAGCTTATGGAAATCTTCATATGGCTCCTAAAGTCAATTTCATTTACCTGAATCTTCACATAAAAATATTTGAATAGACTTTTTTTTGGGGGGGGGATACCAGGGATTGAACTCATGACCTTGTGCTTGCGAGGTAGGCGCTTAAGCTGCTGAGCTAAATCCCCAGCCCCATAAAAATATTTGAAATTTGGGATGCCAAGGGAGTATATTAAAGTTAGATTTCATTCATAGTATAAAAAATTTAATATACAATATACTTAGAGACTTGAAGTAAAATAATGAATAGGAGAAATTATTTATATGACAAAAATTTCTATAATACATGCTAATATAACCCAAAGATCAGTTCTTATTTAGGGAATTAATGCATCAAATGGGATAAAAATTCAAAAACAACTGTAATTCCACCCGAGAGTTAAGCAATATAGGTATCTTACAGCAGATATTTTAGGTTTTTTTTTTCAAGAGAACATTTATGCCACATAAATTTAATGTTTCCACAGTAAGAAAAATCAAGAGGAAAGAAAATTCATTACTAAGCACAGTTCAGAACATTGGCAATTGATCTTCATTTTCTGAATAATAACTAACATTTCATGGAATACCAAGTGAAAAGGTCACTGACATTCTCTAAGTCTACTGAAGACTTTATAACTGGAGATACATCCACATCTATATCTATATCTATATCTATATCTATATCTATATCTATATCTATATCTATATAGCACAATATCATAAACCTAGGAAAGTTCATGTTTTTCATCAGCTTGTGCTGTATATTTTCTCCCAATTCTCAAAGCAATCACCAAACAAGGAAGCAAGCATTTCTGTCTACAAGGACATGAAGTCTTACATGTGACTCTGGAAACTGTAGTGGAAGCCAGCAGATAGAAAACTAGCCATTGTTCTTGCCAGTACTATTTATTTCTTTAGATAGTTGCATCTATTTCAGTACAGATGTAAAAGGGTTTGTGTAAATGAAGTTACTGGGGGAAAATCAGGCTATGTAGTTGAACAAAGAAGGCATTGTTACATTTCTGGTAAAAAGCCAGACATCAAAGCAAGATTCTTCTTTTTTATTTTAATGGAAAGAAAGAAGGAATCTTGGCTTACACTTTGGATAAAATTTTCCATCTCTAATATATTTACATGAGTAGGATAGGGTTGTAGTATACTTTTTTAATTATCAGGAAGAATGTAATGAATATTTCCCCTAAATATTCAGAAAGCACATTCTTTTTTCTCTAGTTAGTCAGCATTTCCAATATGCTGCATGGTATATAAGAGTATAAAGAACAGAGGAGAACTGAGAATCTAGTCCTCCAAGTTGGTGCCTGGCTCACATCTTGGGGAAGATAACTATAAAAACTGAGTCACATTCTAATTGTGTGAGTGACTCACAAGTCTAGCAGATGTCTGCATACTAATTGGAATGATGTCTAGTTCAAAATGTAACATCAAGTTGAAACTTTATTAAGTCAGTGACTAGGAAACCACTAGAAAACCTCTGCAGAGTCCTAGACTGGATAACCAGGGGGAGATACAATCTGGCTAAAGTATACATAAATTATGCTTGGCAATAAATGTAATCATTTCATTTCAAATAGGTATCTGATCATAACTCCTTTTCTCACCTACTCATATATATTTATTTAAAATATCGTAGTTTCAGTTTAAGAAAAATTAATATTATAAGATTTTATAACAGTAATTCCACATCCATAATTTTATCACCTCAGAAAGCCTATAAGTATGAAATCCATGTTTCACAGGTAAAGCCTCCAGGAAATTAAGTGATTCTTTATTTAGTATTTATGCCAATAATGTTAGGTTAGACATCTGTTTTAACCAATTCTTATACTCAGTTTAGGGTAACAAAAGTTCAGCACCATGTGCTAAGCAGTGTCTCCAGATCTGTTTCTCAAAATATCCTGAGTTAGGGGCTGGGGATTTAGCTCAGTGACTTAAGCACCTGCCTGGCAAGCCAAGGTTGTGAGTTCGAGCTCCAGTACCAACATAAATAAATAAATAAATAAATAAATAAATAAATAAATCCTGCATTGAGGGTAGAGTGCAAATTAATAGGAAGAATGAAAGTGCTACTTCCACAATTCCTTTGACTGAGAATAGCATTTAAAACCATTCTGAATTAGCAAGTTATCCTACATTTGACTCAGCTTTTTCAATGTCTTCACGTGATATGAAGCATTCTTAACCTTTTATGTTTGTCCAAGATTTTTATTTCTTTGTAACCATATTTATGGTAGAATAAAGAAAGAAGCATGTCTCTTAAGTATTCAATCATGTCTTCCAATTTTGTATTAATCAGAGAAATATGTAACTAAAGTTAGAGAATTAACATCTTTTTTGCTATTGGGATACTAAATATATCAGTGGTCTTCCATTATCACATTTGTAGACTCTTGGGCATTCAGTAGCTCAACCTATGAAACAATAGGTTAAATGAAAGGATGGCTGTCTAAAGCTATTTTCAACTTTAAGCTTTGATGAAAACTCCTGGCAAAATGTAGTGTTTTAGATAATTTCTAATTGACTGCAAGTGAATTTTTTGCTTTTTTGTCCTTTTTTCTTCAGTCCATTTTCAAAAATAATATGTGTAAAATGAGGCACAGAGCTAACTGGCTTATACCTAAGATGAAAGAGAATCAATTAACAAAGGGGATTTAAAAATAGAGATAACAATTACACACTGATCGCCCAGTGATCTGCCTGCTTTTTGCCTCTCCAGTAAGTGGACTTGGAGAAATCTGTGTTACAATGGCAATGGTGGAGACGCAAGGAGGTTTCTTTATTCATATTTATGATGTTTTCTTTAAAAACTCATAATTTTGGATGATGTCAAGGTTGGTGTATGTATCTAAGAAAAAGCACGTATGTATCCACCCTGCTATCTTTGGAACTGGAAAATGAAGGAATAGACGAGACTCACGTTTTCTTCCCACAGATGGCACCCTGATACCAGTTCTTGCAAGAGCTGAAGTATTTCTTTTTGGTGCCCAAAATTTGTTGAAGGGCGCAGACATTTGGGCTGTAGGGTAGAAGGAAGGGAGAGAAATTAACATTCTACTAGTGATTATTTTTTATTTTTACAGGTGAGATATTTTAAACGAAAGGGTAAGACATGGATTTTATACTCAAACATATGATTTTGGTTTCACACTTATCCAACTCCAGATCCAATTCTACTGAATCATTGGAAATAATGTCTGTGGGGGTGAGGAAACAGAGAGAGAGAGAGAGAGAGAGAGAGAGAGAGAGAGAGAGAGAGAGAGAAGGAGATTATGTGTCTCTGAGAGATGAGTATGTCAAAAAATTAACCTAATAGAAGCAGTCAAACAGAAATAAGTTTAATATGATTTTACTTTTATATATTTTATTACTTTTAAAAGTGACTAAGCCACTTAATCTTTTGAATCAAACATTGTACTCTTTGGGAGGAAGAAATTAATTTTAGATCTCTGCATAATGAGAGATGAGAGAGGAAAAGAGACAAGACTCACTCTGTACAAATGCAATCTATTCTGTCATTCTCTAGGTAATTGGAGGTAAATTAATGCAAAAATTACATTTTGAACAAGGAAGTTATTAAAGGAAATTTTATAGCTTTGAATGTAAACTGTACATGTAAACATCCTGTGTCTCAATTTATTTTTTTTCCTCTGAAAGAGATGAAAGTTTTATTGGCACTGTGAGGAAGGAAGCTGTTAAGAATGATGAAAGCCCTTTTAAAGCACAGGAAGAAGTGCCAAGATCCACATTTTTAAAAAAGCATAAATCAATGGTTAAGTTACTAAATTATGTCTAATAACTTCTAGAAATGCTAAGTTATAGGTGCATTTGCCCTTCAAAATAAAAAAAAAACTTTAGAGAGTTCAGAAATCTAGTTACATTATACAGTATTTCTTTTCCATATATAATTCAAATTAAATTTGCTCTAAAATCATTTAAGATATCTTAAAGCATTTTTTATATGTGAGACTCTCTCACAATAGGTTCTTCAACTTTGGAACCCTGTTCCAGATATTTGGAAGGAAATAAAAACATAAATATACTGAATCAGAAAGGAGTGCCTGTAAAATTTCATTAATTAGATACAAGTTACATAATGTTTCATAAGAAAACAATTACATTCAAATTAATTTGACAGCAATTCTTAAAGTGTGAAATGCATACATAAGTCCTAGCACACTTATCTGTCCCTTTTCCATCACCTTGCAGTAAGCAAGGTAAGACACCTGGAAGAGTATATATAAGTAACTTCATGTATACTTGCACATAGAACAAGCTAAGGGGTACAAAATCCATGAGATCAAATCACTGACTTACCCCTGATCCCGGCCCCGTATGCGGCTATGAGCCAAGACCTTGTCATAATAGCCATTGGAATTTGCAGGGTTAACAACACACAACAGCAGCAGAGAAAATATGGGCAGGAAGGGAATCATCTTTAGTCTCTCCGTTGCAGTTAGTCCACGAAGAGAACTGGCAGTGGGCTTTGGAGAACTGAGAGTTTATATACATGTCAGAGCTGTGGGAGGGAACACTGTATCAACCTGGGAATCTGAACCCTCTCCAAGAACATCAGCAACTTCAAGTTGCCAGCAAAAATATGTTTGGGTTGGTTATATTTTGAATATACTGAAGCTCTTTTTAGGCTCATTATAAAGAATATTTTGAATAGCACAAGCTGACTCATTGTGTTTGTGTTTCAGTTTTACCTCTTTGTGTTTTAGAGAGTTTTTAACTGTAAGTGATTTGGTCTCAGTTTTAAGGAATATTCTGCAATCTATTAATTTCAGACTCTAAGTTTGAAGGAGATTAGTATTTAATCTGTCATAGCTGCCACATTCATTGTACATCAGAATTGAAAGGTTATTTTCAGCAAAACTGTGGTAAATTTGCTAATCACAAAGGAGTGAATGTTGGTAAGATTTAATCTTAAATGTTAGAAAGATTTATTATTTGCATAAAATATGAAAGCAGAATTCTAGCTTTCTCTATCATGTCAGAGATTCCACTTTTTCTTTGCAGTTCTACTAACCTGGGGAATTAATTCACGTTTTCCTTCTCTTTTCATATCTTATGGAATATATAGAGTTAACATATAGCTGGAGTTAACGTATAACTTCTGGCAAGTAGATAAACTGGCCAAGTTCCTCTTAAGTTTTGGAATAAAGCAGAGAGGAAAAAAGTTGAACTTTTTTTAAAATTACATGTTTGACATAATGTTGAACATCTGGCAGCAACGTGTACTGATAACCACGAGACCAAATCGTCTATGACTCGAGACAGGGACTGCTGATCCAAAAGTAATGGAACAATTAAATACATATTAAGAAACAGGACATTGCCGGAATTATTCTTCTGATTAGTATCTCTTATCCTCACACTAAGAAAATCCTAATCAAGGAATGTGATTTTTGCTACTTGACATGAGATTTCAAATGTGCAGAATTCTTAGGATATAGGAAATCTGAATACCAGAAGTCAACATTTGGCTGACAGTAATAACTGATATGAATCTTCTTGAGCAAGTTACACTGTGTCTTAGAGTAAAAGAATAATCCTAACACACTTTGTTGCACCATCTGTAACGGTGCATTAGTATTGTTTTCCCGATGGAAATATGGAGAAATTTTCCTGAACTCTTCATGCTGTCCAGTTGGAAGGTCTTTTAGGGAAGGCTGAATTGGATCAGAACAGATTCCAAGAAGAATTACACTGAAGCATCCTATGGGATTTTATATTCAGTTGTTAAAATAATTCTGCAACTTACTGCTAGCTTGTTCCAATGAAACAAAACCTTCTGAAATATGGTTCAGAAGCCTGTTTTTCAATTTGAACGTTTGGTATTGAGGTATTGAAAATATAGGAGAAGTTCACAGTTCCTCGGGGTGAGGGACAACAGAAAAGGTCAACTTCATTCCTTCACTGGTATCTTGTGAGAAAAACAATATTAATCTGTCATACTATTTGTCTCAAAGTATTATAACTGTATTTTTCTGATTTACATTATACAATGACTCTTTTTTCTTAGGTTATACATATGGTGGTCTGTAACTGCTTATTGAGTACAACACAAGAACTGTTTTATGAAAATACATTCTTCGTATCAGCAAATTGGCTTTTAGAACGTTCATGATATCATTATATAAAAGATTACTGATTACTGACAGTCGATAAAGATGTACATTTTTAAAAGAGTCATAGCATATGCTCATACAACAAAAAGATCTTAGATCTTTCTTTACATGAGTTCAGTCTAGTGATTTTAAATGTATCCAACCTGAGAAGCATGTTTGGAACTTGTAAAAATTCCCTCAAGTTCAACAAATGCCAGCCCTCAGTAAATTTTATAGTTAGGATTAAAGAGAGTATTAAAAATGAGAACCAGACTGTGCATATAAATTAGTTGCAAATTTAGAGTTTGAAGAACAATTCATGCAAAGAAAAATGTTATTGGAAGTGTGAAAAGATCATAATATTGTAACTGAAAAAGCTAAAATCTGTCCTGAATATGATACCATACGGCCATAATGGGAGGAGTGCATGGCTCATCATGTTTAAACCCTGATAGATGGTGGCAGTTTGTGTAGAATGAAGGAAGAAAAAGTTTCAGAAAACACAACAAAAAGATAGAAAACATATGTTGGAAAATTTAGGGAAGGACGCAATTCTTCCCTTCCAGAATAGTCATCAGAAGTCTCTGTTTCTTTCTGTGTCTGTCAGTCAGTCTATCTTTTTCTCTCCCCACAAAGGACCCTTTGTTTTCTGCTCTTCTGGCCTATGAAAGAATTCTGTCCCAGTGTGGTCTCACACTTTTTTTAGCGTTTGAATGGAAGACTGAAATATGTCTGACTTTACTTTACTGAAAAGTCTGATTTGGAAATGTAACTCATTAATGAAAAAATAAATGGTTTATTATGTAACTGAAGAATACTAATGTGTCTGAGAGACAAGGGTGTTTGTGTCTTGCCATCAGGATGTTAATGGACTGGCAGTTTTCCACTTTTTTAATGGATTTTTGTAATATGCCTTGTACCCTTTGGAAACTATCAAGTCATTGCACTATCATCCCTGTCACCAGCAGGTACGTCACCTAAATTTGCCTTGCACTGTTTAAGATTGGTCACAGACTATGGGATGAACAAACCTGGGTATTCAAACCAAGAGCAGATGTTTAGAAGCTGGTATTTTCTTGCTTTCAAATGATCCAGAGTGGTTTCTATTACCATATTTTTTATAAACCCCCCTTTAAAAAAAAACAATAGATAGCCTTTAGGATTTTGAAAATATTCCCTGAGTATCATTTTGCTTTCTAACAGACTTTTAAAAGTAGCATATAACAGAATTTACTTTTAAAACATGAAAAGGTCTTGAGGCTAACGCTGGGCCTTGTGGGGGAAGCATTCCTTGTTATCCAAATGCTTTGGCCATGAGGGTTCCAGCCCTAACTGACACCAGGCTTAACAGCCCTATCAACTAAAATTTTGGAAAACATCCAGGGATCTTTATTATCTTTGAGTGAAGAAGAAAGTTTTCTTAAAATTTTTAGGTTATTCTGAATTAAATGAATTGTTAAAGGAACTCAAAGTAAGCACAAATTAAATTTAGAGGTTTTTCCCCCATCTTTAAAATGTGGAAACAAATAAAATTAAACATCAGCTAGGCTTGGTGGTGCATGCCTGTAATCCCTGAACTTGGGAGGCTGAGGCAGGAGGATCTTTGCAAGTTCGAGGCCAGCTTGGGCTACAAAATGAGCCCAAGGCTAGCCCAAAATATGCAATGAGATCCTGCCTCAAGAAAAGAAAAATAGACATCAATAGACAATTTAGAGCGATCAGAAAAGCAAAAGATATGCTTGAATATTTGCATTGACGCATTTAGTCAACAAGAGGTGGGGAAATCTGAGTCACTCTTCCAGTAAAATATTTCCAATGGATTTTCACTGAATAAGTCTCCCAAACATGCTGTGGTCTAACATATCTAAGAGTGAAATCATATTCAGAAAAGGAGATGATTATTTACACCCCAAGCATGAAGTGATGTTTCTTTAATGTGAACTCACATAAAAGTAGTGCAGAAACTTCTTTTAGGTGGAGTGTTGGCAGTGTGCTACCATCTTTGCATCAAGGAGAGTCATTTTCTTCATAAATCTGTTTTGTGACAGGTTCATCTTTATGTTAAGTAGCCAGTGTAGCTATTTGACCTTAACCAAGCTGGGTGTTTTTGCCATTTTAAAACTACATGAGTATTAACAGTATTTTCTATTATCAGTATTTACTTGCATTTCTCTGGAGACATCTAGTGGAGAAGATATGGTACACAACGTTTTTAGAAGCACAGGTCTATTACATTTTTATTTAAAAAGTGATCAATTTGGAGTTCATACAGAAAAGCTCATACATTTTACACACATCTCAAAGTGCCGAACAACTGAATGTTAATTATAATTTCTTGCATGCAATATGTCAAAGCTGATGATGCAAATTGGCCAAACAACTAACTGGTAAGAAATCTAGATAAATGTTGAAAAATCTGGTCCATAGAGATGTGTGGATTAAGAAAGTATGATTTTTTTTTTACTTCAAAAGCACATTCAAAATATCACTTCCACAGGCTGAGTTCACGCATTTCCCCCACATTTATACATTCTTTACTTCCCACCTATGACACTGTTGACACTATTAACATTACACCTTTCATCATGCCTCTCTTTTGGCTCTGGGTAACTTTGTTTCAGAGACACTCAAAACCTTAGCCATCATCTGTGTCCTCCTATACATAACTTCTATGTAGCTTAGAAACTAACACCAAGTATTTGACCCAGAACAGTGAAAAATTACTCAGGATACAAGTCCCATGAGAAAAGCAGAGTGAGCTGCACCCACAGGAGAAAAATTAACCTGCTCAACAAAGAAGCAGGAGACAGGTGTCAACGAGAATTAATGTGATTCTAGCTAAACTGTTCCCAAAAGGATGTCTTTTTGAGGTTTTCTGTTTTAAATGCCCTATAACCCTCCAGTTTGAGGCCACTCATTTTGACTCTGAAACAGAGGTCTATCTATGGGTGGTCGCTGTGCTCTGCTATTAAAATTCCAAAATTTATCAATTTGGCTGCGTGGATTCCTGTATTGTTCATGAGCCCATTTCATAATATTCCTTCAGATCACACTGTAAGATAAAAAGATAGATAGCTGTTACAATGAAAGTAACTATAACGATCCATCTCTTACGCAGCACTAGAGTTCTATATGGCACGTTTGACCTGCTGAAAGAATGGTTACAATTATGATAACTTCAGATTTATAATCTCCATTTATACCTTTTCTTGGATCCTTCCCTCTGAAATAACAACATGCCGGGGTCCATGTTTAGACACCTACATCCTTGTTGGTACTTTCCTTCACCTGACCTGCTCTTGTCCAGCACTGTCCTTATCTTCTTCATCTATTTGCAGTGATGTGATACATGGTCCATATACTTTCTTCCTGTACCTGGGAAGCTTTTATGCTTCTTTACAGAAAAAAATGCCACCAAATGTTCAGGGTTTTTTTTGATCATACTATGATTGTTATCTTCAAATAAATTCAGTGTCCTGATATTACGTACTATTTCTCCATGTATTCATCACTGGTAATGAATTTTGAGTTTAGACACTGGGTATTACAATTGGAGGTTCTTTTTTTCTTCTTATTTTCTTCTACAATTTGATTTTATTGTTTTTTGAGATGGGATCTTCCTAGGCAGTTCCGGCTGGCCTTGAACTCACTGTGTAATCCAGGATGTCCTCAAACTCACTCTGGTCCTCCTGTCTCAGCCTCCCAAGTACTGGGATTACAGGGATGCACCATCATGCCTAGTGAGATTTCTTCTTTTTTGCTCTTCCCATACATCATGTTTTCCTCACTTAAAGTTACTTGCAAAATGTCACTTTTTCTCTAAAATGTATCCATTGAATAAGGTTTTTTATTCACTGTAGTTGTCATATGCAAATCAGTCTTGGGGTATTATTATTATGGGGGTGCAGATGGAAAAACTTGCTAACAAATGTTAACAAGAGATATTTCAGAGAAAAACATATTTGTGAATAAAAATGAATGCGATGGATAGGACTTTAGGTCATATATTTATATTATTTATATATGTATATGAATTGTCCAGGGGATTGGATGTAAAGGCTTCCTAGAATATTACAAACGAAGAAGGAAGGAGGAAGAAGAGGAGGAGAAAGAGGAAGCTTTCAGTAGAGAAAGCTGAATGTGGGAGACAGAAAACTATTTGAGTGAACACAGAGACTGATTACTGAAAGAAAATGATCTGTGGTAGTTACTTTGACATTTAAGTGAGAAAAGACTAATTATTTGAGTTATACATTTTTGCATTTAATAAATCATTTTGACTTTAAGTAAAGTAAACTATGTAGAGACTGGTTAAGGTAATAATAACATTTATTCTAATGACATAAATTTTCGTTAGTGTTCCTTGGAACTCATATACAAAGTAAAACATGTTTAGAAAATCACGATTTTAGGTGGTAGGGTATAACACTGGTACAATAAGAAACTTACTTTAGTAAAGCAGTGTAAAGCCATGAATTTTGTACATAACTTTTCAACATGAGAAATTATTACTTGGGAGCTTTTGCTTTTCTAAAACAATGTATCAATTTTTCAGTTACATTTGGCAGCACGTATTTCTATCATGTGACATATTTGTCCATAGTTTTAAAATCCAGTTCTTATAAGGTTAATAGCCAGGTAGAATGTAGAAGTTCTTTGAAATCTGTCAAGTGGTACACATCCAATGGTTTCTTATGTTTTACATTATTTTTTAGAAAATCATGAGATAATCCTCCCACTGATGGCGTCTTATCTCTATGTTCTTGGATTTCATTTCCCTCTGGAATAGTACAATTTAGAATAATTCCAGTTTAAAGAAACTACTAATTGATGCAGGGCTCCTTGAATGTAAGAAACTTTTCATAATGGGAGAAAATTAAAATAATATTTTGAAGTCAAGATACATAATTGAAAACTGAATGAATTTAAGGATTTGAGGTCAATATTGCAGATTTTAATGTCTGACCTCTAGTGGTTGTAACTAATTTTTGCAACTTTAAACGAATGGATATTATTACACAGATTTCTTCAGGAAGTATTTTATACTGTTTAATGCCATCATAAATGCTAGATTTTAAATCAGATTTATCAGTTGTCCATTGCAATTATATAGAAATAAAATCAATGTCATATATTTATGCCGATATTGTGTAATTCTATATTTTCCAAGTATCCATGATGGCTAATCTTGATTGTCCACTTGATTGGCTTGAGAGATACTTGCGAGATGAATACAGCACATCTCTGGGTGTGCCTGGGTGGGTCTTACGTGTGTGACCTGGGTACCGTACCAGTCCCTGGCGCTTTTCTTCTGACTCTTCTGGTGCTCAATCTCTATCTTTCGGAGTTGAATGGCTTTCCTCCGCCCAGCATTTGGAACTAGGTTCCCTTGGGCTGAAACCTCTGAAATCAGGAGCCAAAATAAGCTTTTCCTCATTTAAGTAGCAGGTATTAGGTATTTTGTCCCTGGAACAAAAAGATGACCAATCCATTATCTTCTTGTTGTCTTTTTGCACCTAATTCTCTACTGGTGATAAAATATACTTTATATGATTTCACTTCTTTCACAGTGTGGTTTTTAGGGCCTTGTTCAATATCTATCTGAGATAATGGATATTCTACATATGTGGAATCAAATGTTTATGAAGGTCAGTGAAGTTAAGTTGGAGGATATTATCTAAATCTTCAATATTGTTGTAAATTGTGGATTATTTTTAAAATTATTTCTTGAGAGAGGTCTGCTCTGATCAGCACACCCAGTTATAATTGTCTACTCAATTGATTTAAATGTTGTAACAGATGATTTCATGTCATCAGGAATCTAGATCATTGTTGACTCCTCTTCATGCTCCAAATCTGTCAAATTTAGTAATGGCTAATCACAAGTTGGAATGAAACAGTGGCTAATCGCAAGCTGGCCACTAGAATTCACATTCTCTTTAAAGTCTCAATTTCACTGGCTCATCTCTCATTCACCATGGTTTATTACAGATCAGAGCAGTTCATTCAGTGGCCTCATCCGGATCCACTTTTAGTAGCATGGGATAGAAATTATTCTGTCCCATGGATTTAAGCTTATTGAAAGTAACTAGATGCTTTCCTATTTCTCGGCATCTCAGGTACATTTTCATTTTTTCTATCACGAAACATGACTTTGTTTCCTTACTTAACTGAAGATAAATCTTGAGGAAACAGTAATTGAAAACAAAGCTGCTGTGCAGAGCTTTATGTGTCAACCATCAGCTACCAAGAACAGCTTGTGCTTTCCTGATTTTGTTCTTCTTGCAGCAATAAATGAAAAAGACTGCCTGTTGCTACAGATTCAATTTCTTCACCATCCTCAGTTCATTGTGGGTTTCTGCCTTCTTTTTTTTAAATTTTTTTTTATTTTAAAGAGAATAAAACAAAAGAGGACAGATCTAAGCAGATCAGAACAGAACAATGTAGGCAACATAGCACTTCACAACAAGACAATTGGATATTAACAGTAGCTATCATAATGTCTCTTTCTTTGAAATAGTTGAGCTTAGCTTTACACACAATAATATCAAACATAACAAAGTAGAATAATTAACTCAAGAGAATGGAAGTATTCCAAGACATTCTGAACCATACAACCAAAGATGAACAATGGCTGCTATATTATCTCTTTTACCATAAAAATTTTGTTTTTACTATCATACATATTAAAATCCAATAAGACACAATGTGAAAGAACCAATGGTAATAGGAAAACAAAAGATGATATTAAATCAACACTGGCTACCATACTGTCTTATCTTCAAAGTAACTATTCATATGATCACATATATTAACATCAAACAAAACAGAATAAAACAATTTGAACCAATGAATGAAGACAGACATAAGACATCAAAGCAGTATAATGGTGAACCATGACTTCCATAAAATCTTCTGTACTCTTATCCTTTCTTACTCTAGGGAGACTATATGGTATTTATACATGTGAGTTTGATTTATTTCACTTATGAGTATAGATTCAAGATGCATCCATTTATTTATAAATATCTCAATCTGATCATTTTTTATAGCTGAGTAGTACTCCATTGTATAAAAGTACCACAATTTTTTCATCCATTCCTCGGTTGATGGGCCCTTAGGTTGTTTCCAAGATCTGGCTATTACAAATTGTGCCGCTATAAACATAGGTGTGCATGTTTCACTGTGGTAAGATGTTTTCAGATCTTCTGGGAATATGCCTGAGAGTGGAATAGCTGGGTCAAATGGGACCTTCATCCCCAACTTTTTGAGGAATCTCCAGATTGACCTCCACAGTGGTTGCACCAGTCTACACTCCCACCAAAAGTGCAGAAGAGTTCCTTTTTCCCCACAGCCTCTCCAGCATTTGTTCTTGGTATTTTTGGTGATCCTGGCCATTCTTTCTAGAGTGAGATGGTATCTCAGTGTGGTTTTAATTTGAATTTCTCTAATGACCAATGATCATGAACATTTTTTATATATTTATTTGCCATTCGTATTTCTTCATCTGAGAACTGTGTGTTCATCTTGGATGCCCATTTTTGGATTTGGTCTTTGAATTTCAGGGGTCTGATTTTTTTAATTCTTTATAAGTTCTAGACAGAAGTCCTTTGTCTGAGGGACAGTTCACTAAGATTTTTTTCACAGTTCATAGGTTTTCTTTTCACTCTGCTGGAGATTTCTTTGGACATGCAGAAACTCTTTAATAAGATATGATCCCAGTTATTGATTCTGGGAAGTATTTCTCTTACAGTTAGGTTCTTGTTATGAATTCTCTACCTACCCCTATGTCTTCAAGGTTTTTACCTACCTTGTCTTGCAACAGATTTAGTGTTTCTGTTTTAATATTTAGATCTTTGATCCATTTGGATTTTAGCTTAGTAAATGGTGATAGGCATAGGTCTAATTTTAGTTTTCGGCATATGGATAGCCAATTTTTCCAGCACCATTTATTAAAGAGACTGTCGCTCTTCCAGTGAACATGTTTGGCCTCTTTATCAAAGATAAGGTGGTTGAGTGTGTTTGTAGTTGTATCTTCTAGCCTATTCCATTGATCTTTAGGTCTGTTTTTATTCCAGTACCATGTTGATTTTACTATGGTAGCTTTGTAGTATAACTTCAAGTCAGGGATTGTGATGCCTCCTGTCTTGGCTTTGCTGCTTAGAATTGCCTTTGCTATTCTAGGTGTCTTCTGGTTCCAGATGAATTTTAGGAGTGATTTCTCTAGATCTATGAGGTATGTTAGTGGTATTTTCATTGGGATTGCATTGACTGTGTATAACAATTTTGGGAGAATGGCCATTTTTACAACATTTATTCTTCCTATCCATGAACAAGGGATGTCTTTCAATTTTCTGAGGTTCTCTTCAATTTCTTTTTTCAGGGTATTATAATTTTCCCTGTATAGCTCTTTTACACCTTTCATTAGATTAATTCCTAAGTATTTCATTTTTTTGGATGCTAGTGTGAAGGGTGTGGCTTCTCTTATTACTCTCTCAGTGATATTGTTGTTAGTGTATAAGAATGCTATTGATTTTTGAATATTGACTTTGTATCCAGCTACTTTGCTGAATTTATTTATTATATCTAGGAGATGTTCAGCAGAGGTTTGGGGGTCTTCTATGTAGAGTATCATGTCATCTGAAAATAATGATAATTTAACTTCTTCTTTTCTTATCTTTACTCCTTTTATTTTCTTCTCTTGTCTAATTGCTCTGGCTAGTATTTCCAGTACTATATTGAATAGGAGTGGTGATAATGGACATCCTTGTCTTGTGCTTGATTTTAAGGTAAAGGCTTTCAGTTTTTGGCCATTTAATATGATACTGACTGTTGGTTTGTCATAGATGGCCTTTATCATATTGAGGTAAAGCCCATCTATTCCAATTCTCTGTAAGGTTCTTATCATGAATGGGTGTTGGATCTTATCAAAAACTTTTTCTGCATCTATAGAAATGATCATGTGATTCTTGCTTTTGGCTCTATTGATATGGTGGATTACATTTATTGATTTACATATGTTGAACCATCCCTGCACACCTGGGATGAATCCCACTTGGTCATAGTGTATAATCTTCTTGATGATTTGCTGCATCCTGTTTGCCAATATTTTATTGAGAATTTTTGAATCTATGTTCATTAGGGAGATTGGCCTATAGTTCTCTTTTTTAGTTGGGTCTTTCTCAGGTTTTGGTACTAGAGTGATATTTGCTTCCAGGAATGACTTAGGGAGAATTTCTTCCCTTTCAGTTTCATTGAAGAGTTTGAGGAGTGTCGGCATTAAGTCTTCTTTGTATTTCTTGTAGAATTCCACAGTGAATCCCTCTAGGCCTGGGCTCTTCTTTGTTGGTAGGGACTTCATTACATTTTCAATTTCATTCATAGAAATTGGGTTATTCAGCAGTTTTACATCTTCTTGATCCAGCTTTGGTGGTCCATATGTTTCTAGGAATCTGTCCATTTCTTCTGTGTTATCGAACCTATGAAAGTAGAGGTTTTCAAAATAGTTGTTGATGATCTTCTGTATTTCCACAGGGTTGGTAGTGATTTCTCTTTTTTCATTCTGTATTGCATGAATTTGAGTCTTTTCTTTCCTTTTTTAAATTAGGTTGGCTAGGGGCTGTCAATTTTATTTATTCTTTCAAAGAACCAACTCTTTGATTCATTGATTCTTTGAATTGTTTTCTTAGTCTCTATTGCATTAATTTCTGCTCTGATCTTTATAATTTCCTCCCTTCTTTTGGTTTTGGGCTTGGCTTGCTCTTCTTTTTCTAGATGTTTCAGGTGCAATGTCAGGTTGCTTATTTGTGTTCTTTCTGTTTTCCTAATGTGGGGACTCAGTGCAATAAATTTTCCTCTGAGGACCACCTTCATTGCATCCCACAGGTTCCGGTAAGTTGTATTTGTATTTTTGTTTGCTTGTAGATATTGTTTAATTTCTTCTTTAATTTCCTCTGTGACCCACTGATTGGTCAAGAGTGTATTATTTAATTTTCATGTGTTTGTGTGTTTTTTGCAGTTACTTTTATCATTAATTTACAGTTTCATGGTGCTATGATCCGATAACATGCATGGGATAATTTCAGTTCTTTTGCATTTACTTTAATATGTTCTGTGGGTTGGTATATGGTCTATTTTAGAGAATGTCCCATGTACTGGTGAGAAGAATGTATATCCTGATGTTGTTGGGTGGAAAACTCTGTATACATCTATCAAATCCATTTGTTCACAGGTGTGATTCAGTTCTGTTATTTCTTTGCTGATTTTTTGTCTAGTTGATCTATCCCTTTGTGTCAGTGGTGTGTTAAAGTCCCCTGTTATAATTGCATTATTGCCTATTTGATTTTTCATTTCTGTTAATACTTGCTTTGTGTAGTTGGGTGCTCTGGAATTTGGTGCATGTATATTTAAGATTGTTATCTCTTCCTCTTGCAGTTTTCTCCTAACTAGTATGTAGTGACCTTCTTTATCTCTTTGGACCATTCTTGGTTTGAAGTTCACATGGTCTGCAAACAGAAGAGCTACCCCCACTTTTTTTTTTGAGTTCCTGTTGCATGGAGTATTGTTTTCTATCCTGTGACTTTCAGTCCATAAATTTTGTTTTGGGTTTAATGGGTTTCTTGTAGACAGAATATGGTTGGTTGGATGTTGTTTCTTGATCCATTCTGCCAGTGTGTTTCTTTTAATTGGTGAATTGAGGCCATTTACATTAATGGTTATAACTGTCATGTATTGGTTTATTGTTGACATGTTATCTTTCTGATGTTGTATCTTAGCTTTCCATTCTGTTTAATTGTGTTTTGCTTCGTGGTTTTTTTTCCTATGTGTATCTAGAATGTCTTTCAGTAGTCTTTGTAGGTTTGGTTTGGTGATCATGGAGTTCTTCAGTTATTCTTTGTCATGGAAGTATCTTATTTTTCCATCCATTTTGAAGGACAGTTTTGCAGGGTACATCAGTCTGGGTTGGAAGTCATTTTCTTTAAGGATCTGGAAAACTTTACTCCATGCTCTTCTTGACTTCATTGTTTGTATTGAGAAGTCTGCTCTGATTCTGATAGGTTTTCCTTTATAGGTGACCTGTCTTTTCTCTCTAACAGCTTTTAATATTCTGTTCTTATGTTGGATTTCTGGGATGGTGATTATTATATGCCTTGGTGTAGTTTTGTTTTGGTTATGGCTATTTGGAGTTCTATATGCCTCACTAATCCATATGTCAGTTTCCATATTCATGTTTGGGAAGTTTTCAGCTATTACTTCTGTAAATAGCCTCTTGATATCATTTGTGGTTTTCCCTTCTTTTTCTTTTATCCCTATTAATCTTATATTGGTTTTTTTTGCATCATCTTGCAGCTGTTGAATTGTTATTTCCTGATTTCTTGTTATTGTTAGAAGATCTTTCCTTTCCTGTTCACTAGCTGCAATCTCTTCTTCAAGGTCTGAGATCCTATCTTCACTTTCATTGAGGTGGTTTTTGCAATTTTCATTAGAGTTTTTGATTTCCTGTATATCTCTTTGAATCTGCTTAATGAATTCTGTTTGTCTCTTAAACTGTTCATTCAGGGACTCTATCATTTTGCTTCGTTCCTCTAATTGTTTACCTGCATCTTTTGGATGTATTCAGTATTTCTTTCACTACTTTTATCATTTCTTCTTTTACCTCAGAGAATATTTCTGGTTTGAGTTCCCACATAGCTTCCTGTACTTGCTTCTTTATTTCAGTTGATATCATTTCATACATTTCAGATGTAAGTGTAGTATTTTCTTCTATGTACATGGCTCTTATTTCTTGGGAAGGGCTGGAGGTTTTAGATTACATTTTGGTCTTTTGTTTTGTCATTTTCCTGTATTTCTGTTTCCAGCAATTTTCCAAAGCTTTCCC
The DNA here is from genome assembly GCA_004027455.1 of Hydrochoerus hydrochaeris. Taxonomy (NCBI): domain Eukaryota; kingdom Metazoa; phylum Chordata; class Mammalia; order Rodentia; family Hydrochaeridae; genus Hydrochoerus; species Hydrochoerus hydrochaeris. The sequence continues at coordinate 129,461 of PVLA01003446.1, forward strand.
TCCTGATGTGGCACTGGCTTGGCTCCCCCTTTGGTGGGCCTGGATCCCCTGGTTGAATGAAGGTTGCTGGGCGCAGTCCACTCAAGCCTGCGGAACATCTGGAACCCAGTCCAATGACCCAAGGGGGCTGGGCAGGCACCCAGCTTCTGGGATCAATGGTCCCAAACCTTTCCGGGCTTGCCCTGGCAAGCTGCAACTCACCTCACTGCGTGGCACTGGCTTGGCTCCCCCTTCAGCTGGTCTGGTTCCCCTTGTTGAATGAAGGTCACTAGGTGCAGTCCACTCAAACCCACAAAACCTCTGGAGCCCAGTCCAGTGAGCCAAGGGGGCTGGGCAGGCACCCAGCTTCTGGGTTTGATGGTCCCAAGCCCTCTTTCAGATAGGTCTTGTTAAACTCTCCACCTTCTTTGTAACTTCTTGCTTTTTCATAATTGCCTGGATTCTTTAAATCAAGAACTTTCTCGGCAACACTCAGGCTGCTTTGGTTTCCTGTCCTTTTGGTCTCACTCGAGTATTACGCAGTGTACCATAGCATTGTCATAGAAGTTAATTTGAAAGTCCTTTTTCTTTCTCCTCTTCTTTTTCTTCTGGTTCCTGTTCCTCCTCCTCCTCCTTTTTACTTTTTCATGACTGGGGACTAGACCTGAACTTTTTCTGCTTAGCTACATCCTAACCTGAAAAGTAGAGGTGACACTTTGGTCTGTTTCTTTCTTTTTTTTTTTTCCTTATGATGCTGAGCCCTCACATGTTTTAAAGCTTACAATGAATTGATGATCTTTCTATTTGAGACCATATTCTGCTAGAAAAAGTGAGGAGAAACAAATTTGTGAAAGTGGTACATGATTGACAGAGATTATTATGTCTCTTTTTTCATTCTTTGTACCTTTGCTTAGTACATCATCCTTTCACAGAAACTAGTACATTATCATTAAAATTTGAAGGTAAATGTGAATATTAATAAAAGCAAAATAAGTTAAGATAGACAAATTAAAGTGAAAAACTTGAAAGAGACACTTTTTTATATTTTAAAGAGCGTGTTGCACTGGAAGTCAGACGGTCTATGCTGACCCTTCATGCTACCATTTACCAGCAATGACATCATGGGGAAAATATCTTCGCATCTTTTTGCCTCACTTTCCTTAGCTGAATAACTAGCTAATAATATCTGTCCCTTCAATTCCTCAGAGATGTATTAAGAGTTATTTTTGAAATAGAAGAGAAGTTTTAAGTGAATTTCCAAATGTAATGTATTTTAGGTCTTATTGAAGTTTAGAGATATGAACATCATTCACAAAATAGCTAACTCTGTGCTTATGTCCAGTGAGACTTTTTAAAAATTTTTTTTGTTTAAAGAGGAAAAAAAACAGAAAAAGGATAGAAATATTATAAAATTTCAAGAAAAGAAGATAAACAGTAAGAAATCACTAGTTGATAAATTATATACTGTTCTTTTAGAAATAGTTTTTCAAGTTACAAAATCAAAGCACACAAAGTGGACAATCAAGCAGTGAGAGTGCAAACAGATCTGTTCAACAATCCAACAAGAACCTAGAAATATGGTTATCAATCTTACACACCTAAACAAACATGCAGCTATATCTTTTATAGTGCTTCCTATTTCCTCTTTTTTGCAATAGCAATTATACATTTTTAAAGTTTTATTTAAAGAGAAGAAAAAAAAGCAAAACAGAAAAAAAGGGTAGCAACAATACAGAATTCTAAAAGAAAGAAAGAAATAGAAAGGAAAAAAAAAAGGAAAATGAGAAAAAAAGCCACTAAGAAATTGCTAGTTTATAAATTACGTATTGTTATCTTGGATGTAGTTGTTCAAGTTACAAAATTAAAGGGTACATAGTAGACATTTAAATAGTGAGACTGCAAACAGTTCTGCTCAAAGATTCAACAAACATTCAGCAATATGTCATCTATTTTGCACACTCAAACATACATGCAGTTATATCCCTTAGAGCACTTTCTTTTCCTCTCTTTTTTACAATAGCAATTACACATTTTGGTTTTATTACTCTTGTAGTTCTTATTTACTTTTTACACTAGAGACACAATATGATATTTATAAATATGATTCTTATTTATTTCACTAATGAGGATAGCCAGTGAGACTTTTGATAGTCACAAGACAATGATTGTTTTTCAGCCTTGATAGCCACAATTATTAACCTAATGTGGGTATCACAAAAAGTGCTCTAAACAACAGTAAAACCACCTGAAGTTATGCTTTGTTAATATGGGTGGGTTGTATTAAAAAGTATGCTTTAAACAGTAAAGCGGTTGAAGGAAGGTTTGAGTTTTTTTTTTTTTTTTTGTACAGGGGATCAAACTCATGACCTTGCGCTTGCTTGCCAGGCAGGTGCTTAAGCCACTGAGCTAAATCCCCCAGCAAGGTTTGAGTTATTGGATTAAGACAATTCTGGGAGGGAGGAAGCCACAGAGAGATACCTGCTCAAAGTATTCAAATAATCTACCGGGGCGGGGGGGGGAATGAAGAGGAAGTCAGCTGTACAAAAAGAGGAGGCTGAATTGAAGGTAAGAGGATGCTTACTGAATGATTTCAATGAAAAGATTGTATGACTAGGTCTCTGGTGACAAGAAACTTCAAAAGGAAGCATATCAAAATTCAAAAGGAAATGAGACATTCACACTCAGTATATTCAAATGTGTATATTCAAATGTGTCAGGATGGTATATAGTAACTTTTTGTATTTGTTGTAAGTAATTATAAATTCAGTTTTTAAAATCTTTTTTAAGAAAGGAATTTTATCCATAAGGTACAAGATATTTTATTGCTCTTTCATTTCTTTTTTGAGATTTTGTGTTTAGATCTCAAGAGACATTGACATTTGCTATTGACTCAAAAATAAGAACACCTGACAGTGTCTATTCTGCTGGTGTGTCCTGAAAAACATAGGTCAGCTCTGTGTCCCTTTTCAACATGTAAAATGCACACTTTGAATAGGAGTTTCTGATGCTCTTGCACATAACTGTAAGGGTAAAGCCTTACACAACCTCATCCTGAGCTTGCATTAAGCTATAGTTAGGTTTTCTGTTTTGCAGAAAAGGTCTTTGCAGATCCCAGCTGTATGCTACTGCCTCTGATCAAGAGAAAACTAATCCTGTGAGTGTGTCAAGATCCACATTGCTATTTCTGTTTGGGATCAGGTTACCATAGTAATATGCCCCTGTGCCTTAAAAAAGGCTTATTTTTCTTAAATGCTATTTATATTTTATTCAAAATAAAGTATCGATAAAACATAAAATTGCTTTTCTGTTACTTTCAGATTTAATGACAATATCAGATAGAGGGACTAAGGTAATCAATGCATATTTCCTACCAACTTTCCTTTACTAAACACTACACGGTAGCATGATTAGAATGGCTACGAGGAGGGAAATGAGCACTTTCTATGTCTTCAATTTTCTCTTTGATTTGTAATTATCTTGCAGGTGAAGCAGGTTTATGTACAATATAGGAATCCAAGCAGCCAAACTGATAAATTTTATAATTTTATTAGCTGAGCCCAACGACCACCCGTAGAACCCTGTTTCAGAGTCAAAACGAGTGGCACTGAACTGAAGGGTCACAGGGCATTTAAAGCAGAAAATCGCAAAGGAAGACATTCTGTTGGAAACAGTTTCGCTAGAATCTTACATTAATTTTGGTTGACACCTGTATCCTGCTTCTTTGTTGAGCAGGTTAATTTTTCTCTTGTGGGTGCAATGTCCTGCTTTTCTCATGAGACTTGTACCCTGAGTAATTTTTCACTTTTCTGGGTCAAATACAGGGCACAAGATGGTGTAAGTTATGCCAAGCTACAACAGTAGGAAGACAAGTTAAATTTTACTACTGGAAATGTGTCTAAATTTCAACACCAACAGGGCAACATATATGAAGTATGATAGAGAATGTGATGAATATTTATATTAAAAGTATTTATTGCAGCAAAAGACATATTGCCATTAATTCTTCTCAAAATGCTCCTTCTCACTTTTATTTATTTATTTCCTGGTTTTTGCACTTTCTGAAGCAATCTTGTAAGTCCTTTGTCATGAGTGTCTTGCTGTGGTTGCTGCGATGTTCTGAATTCATTCCAAAAGTTTATGGCCATTTTTGTCAAATGAAAACATCATGGTGTGTCTTCATTCACTTTATTCACTGGATCTGATACTATGTGAACTTCTGACTCTCACAGTCAAAATGATCATGAAAAATAAACATTGTGAATTGATTCAGGACATGGAGGGAGCCACAGCAGTGGCATTAAAAACTCTCAGAATCTGCTCCTAAAAAGCAGCAAGACTGAAGCAGTGGCATAAGTGACCTTGAAATGAGGAGTGTTTTGAGGGGGATTAATGTCAATGTGTCTGTGACTGCAATAAATTTTTAAACAGTCATTGATTTTGTGATTACATCCCCTATATAAAGAAGATATAGAATTAATAACTTACAGTATAAAGTTTTGGCAGGAGAGAAAGGCAGGCTCTTAGGGAGGTTCAAAGTAACTTGAAAGATTAGGAAAAGTGTGACTGCCTTTAGATTTGTTAGAGTGACACAGGGTTCAGAACCATGGCAAATAATTTCACAAAAGGTCTGCTTTGTTTAGTTTGAATGTTTGTAAAGTTTCTTATTGGCATTTCTAGATGTGAGACAAGCAGAGAAAAGAGGGGTAGGTTTGAAATCTGTTCATATTCAACCATCAAAAATAGAATGTCTTACCTGGAGTCTTTTTAGTATACCTTTGTCTTCCAAGAAGAGTTTAAATTGTAAGTAGAAATTATGTAGAAAATATGTGTATGTGTATGCATGTGTGCATAGATACAAATGTATTTCTATGTGTATCTGAGTGGGGATTGTAAATGTGTGAATCTATGCACGCGTATGGCTACTGTGGGATCATCACTGATTACACTTCTGTAGCAAAAAAGAAACCAGGTAAAGCATAACCCATTTTCATCAGAATTTCCCTGTTTCTTACTGGGAAAGCATCTTTTTTGATGCTTCTCTTTTTTCCTTCATGAAATTTGGACATTAGAGGTAATAATATCCCTTAAAAAGTCATGAAAAGTCACCACAGGAAATTTTAAGTCTACTTTTTCATTGTGTTTCATTACTATTTTCTTTTTAAAACTCACTCCACATGATTTTCCTCTTCTTCCTTTAGAAACTCATTTAAATATATATATATATAAATTAGAAACTCATTTAAATATATATATATAAATTAGAAACTCATTTAAATACATATATATAAATTAGAAACTCATTTAAATATATATATATATATCCAAAAATTGTGTACACACTTCAAGAAAAGAAAACCTTGTAAAATATTTTAATATTAAATTTATTGAGATATCATAAGATTAATGCAAGTTATCTTTGTTCTCTACAATTGCAAGAGGTTCTCATAGTGGTGGCCATCAGCATCCAGACATTTATTAGTACGGTGAACTGCTGCTTGGTAACCTCGGTCAAAGTGTCCGTTCAGATTGCTGCACACACATTTTCAATTTCTTCGTTAGGGGCTGGCAGTGTATTGGGTTTTCTGCAATAAAGGACAACCTCTAGGATTTGCCATAGGGGGTTAACTCCATCTGTTGAGAAAACATCATAATATTTTTCATACATTTCTCTCTCTCTCTCTTCTCTCTCTCTCTCTCTCTCTGTTTTTTCTCTATCTCTATCTATCTCTATTTCTTTTACATAACACATGATTTCTGTTTTTCAGCCCTGCTCTTTTCATTCCATGTTTCTCAGTAGAAATGTAGGGTACAAACTGAGAGCACTTCCAGTGAATAGAATTTCAAAAACCTGTGAAGGACCCCTTCACTTATAATTCCAGGGAGGATTACAGGCTGGATGGGAGGGTGAAGTTGGGCAATTGCCTTGAATTAGGCCTAGCCTGGGTTCACAGTGAGTTCAAGACCAACCAAACCACACAGTGAGACTTGGTCTCAGAAAAACTAAAAAATAAATTTTGCATAAAAAATTATGTCAAATGATCCTTGAATTTTGCTAAACTTTTTGATGTGGTCACTAATGTCCAGTAGTAACCAGCATAAATTGTACAAGGGGATTGAATACTATAAATTATTATAACCCTGAATTTGAGTTTGTATAAATACCACACATATCATCCTAGGATGTAATATGTGTGCATAATTTAATTATAGCTATGAGGCCTTACTTTATTATAGGATAACGCTAGATTCTGAGATGGTGCTAGGTTTCATAGAGCATGGGGATGCCTTAAGTGGAAGTTCTTAGAATACACCATTTAATCAGCACTATGTGCTATTCACCATGGCCATTCTTCAGGTCTGGTTACAAAATAGGACTTGAAAAATATTCAGATTAAGAGACAGTTGTTAAAAGTTTAGAAAAAGTTCTGGTTGTGCTAGAAACCAGAAGCTCAGACTCTTATATGGTAAACCTCTAAACAATCACTCTTAGATTACTGGTTCTAGATGACTTGATGACCACAGGTGGATATAAGATGTTCATAGTCCATTTGCCAAAACTGGCCATTACTCAAGATAAATAATGAACTCTCATTGCATTCATCTGCCTGGAACTGAGATAATATCCCCACAAAAGATGCTATAGCATCTTCCTCTTCACAACACCAAGCAAAGTGAACTCACTGCTAGTCATTCATCTTTCTTAAATGTCAATTTAGGAATAAATTCTGGCAATTTGCTGAATAAATCTTTTCCCCTCTGCCCCTGTGTCCTTCCAGCTATTGGCTCTCTGGAGGAAGCAGCAGAGAATTGGACATTTTGAAGTTTCATCTATACAGTTTACACTGGATGAGGGAAGAAAAGGCTGGTACTGATTTGACATCTACTCAGTGAGACTTTTGAATAAGTTGTATGGCCCAGAGTGATACTTGCATAAACTTGCAGAGGAAAAAGGATTATGCATTCTTTCACAGATTTTTGAAATTCTGGTCATTGGAAGTGCTCTAAATGTACACCTTAGATTTCCACTGGGAAACACAGAATTTTTCATTCGAGCGAGCAGGGCTGAAAAACAGAAATCATGCATTATGTAAAAAAATGGTGGAGAGTTTGTTTTTAATATACATATAGAGTATGTGGTGCTCTACAGTATTAGAGCATCTGCTACATGGAGCAAATAATTTGAATCCTGGCACAGTTTCACTGTCTATGTGACACTGGTAACTTTTTCACCTTTCAGAGCCTTAACTTTCTTCACTTGTGTGATAGGAATAACAACATGTATTATTTGGAGAGAACTAGAGTCAATATATTAAAAAGAGTTATAGGGCTGGAATTACATTTTGTAGCTTTTATGTTATACCTCCTGTAGGGAATTTCATGGTGTTAATAAACACCAGGAAGAATAGAAAACTCTTTAATTCCAACATGGTATTTTTATGTGATGACCAGATTTTGTTGTCCTCAGTAATTTTTTTTTCTTTTGGGAAGACCTACATTTGATAGTTCTCATGAATTTGGAACTAGTCTGTGGTTCCTCTCTGTCTGTGTATAAACTCACATGTAGAGATGATTGTGATACTATTTTTGGATATTTCATGCCTGTATCTTGCACTCTGAATAACTACTCTGAAGGTAGCTATACCCCATGTGTTAGTTATGGTTATTCTTCCACTAGCCTGTTTTGAAATTCTGTTTTATTTTTATTTGTATTTTTTCTTTAAAATAGAGTTTTAAAAAAAGTGTTTTCAAAAGTCACCCTCAGTTTGAAGCTGTCCTCGTGCCTCTCTTTTTCTGATTGGAGTTCACAATTTCCCCCACCCACTATGAGCAAAGGATTTGGGATTTGTTTGCACCATAGTGCTTCAAGGCTGCTTGTCTCAGCTTAGAACAATTTCCTCCCTGACGTCACTTGCTTCTTAACAGAAAACAAAAAGCTGGATGGAAAGAGATTGGTATTGCAATAGCTTGTGCTGGAAGTGACAAAATATTGACAATTGCCATTATTTTTCTATTGAGTAAGATTGAAAAAGCATTCAGATGTGAGAAAAAATCCATCATTCTTCCTGAGAACTAATAACCGATGTGGATGAGAAGGTGGAGAACAATAGAAGATTTTGCCTTTGTACAGCTTCTTACCAGTCAGTAACCAAATCTGTTTAATAGTTGAAATCAACCTTCCCAGGATGTGGCAAGAATAAAATACTCATCATATTTTTAGAGTCAGGCAAAAGTCTGTGCATCAAAAATTTCACAACAGAAATCTTTAAAAATGTGTAACTGTACTTAGAAAAATCCAAAAGTAACATTTAAGTTTGTTCTCAGCTCAAATTTATGCAATTAACCTTTATAAAACATTATGTCACGACAATAGAATCTGCCTCGACAATATTGTTGTTCCTCTCCCTCCCTTTTTATACTGCATTCAAAAGTAATCTTGCTTTTGATTTTTGACTTGCTGCAATTCTATGCAGCACTGATCAAATAATCATATGGCAGAAATCTTTACCAGAGTCAGTAGGGGTTGTTGTCCACAGTGATATGAATTAATGGGACTCAATTTGCAAGCTTGAAAAAGAACAAATGTGAAAAGTTAGAGTAGGCACTAGCTGTTAAATTTTTTTGACATTATTAAGTGAAAATGCAATAATTCAAATATATCCTTAATGAAAAACACAGTCAGTGGCACGGTATACTCAATTTTTTGTTGCATAGATCACTCCTGGGGCTAATTGCATGGTGATTTTTAATATCCTGGCGACTGTACTTGTAACTATTCTGTGGAGGAAGAAAACAACAAGAAAAAAGGTCTTTTTTGTTTGTGTATTCAAAACGACTTTTGACAGGTTCTCAAATCTGAGAGGAAATAATGACACATGATTATAATTATACATTTTGGAGCTAATAGTTTATTATGTATATTTTCCCCATAATTTTATTTTAGCATAATATTAACATACCAATGCAAACAATATAACTCCAGCTAACTGAAACATGGGGACTTGTGGAAAGAAAAGAGGGTACACTGTGTCCCTTCAGGTACCAAGGCTCTGCAAATACATACGGTGTTTGAAAAAATCATCTTGGGTTCTAAATGAAACTAAAAATATTCTGCCTTTCTTTCCTTTCAGCCTGTCACACACTGATGCATTCAGAGAACAGATTCAAATCCCAGCTTCACAATCTGGAAATAAAAATATTCAAGTTCAAGTCCCAGGTTCACAATCTGTTAGCTGTGGGTTACTTGCTAAAATCACACACATTCTACGGTCATCAGTTTTGAGTGACATGGGAATGGAGTTTATCACATATAATAACTGTGAAATCATCACGAGGTGAGTGTTTAAACCAAGAAGCGTTAGTTTTTCTTCTTTCTCCCTCCTACACTCTACTCCTCTCCTACCCTCTCTGTCTCTCTCCTGCTCCTCCTTATCCATTTTCCTTTGTCTTCCTCCCTGCCTCTCCTTTTTCTCCTCTTGCTTCTTCTGACCTCTTCCTCCTTCTTCTTTAAAGTTAGATTCATATGTTAAAAACCAATCTCACCGCACAGAGAGTATTAACATGGAAAAATTAAAATTTTCTCAGTCTCTTTTTTTCACTTACTCAACTGATTTATTAACAGCCCCTTTCAGTGACACAAAATAAAATAGGTACAGAAATCTCCTGGTAAAAACATAGGTTCAAAATTTGTGAGAAAATACACAAAGAAGTGTCAGGTAAATAAATTGCTGGCTAGGGAAAATTTTAGGTAGTCTACTAATTTTTGAAAACAGCCATAAAAATTGAGAACTAGAAACTAACTTGTCTAATCTCATTGTACCCTTTTGAACTAAATTTAACAAATCTTATTGTTTTTTGCTTTCTTCATCTTTGGCAATACATTTCAAGTTACTGTTGATTTCAGACATTGCTTTCACCAAACAAGAGAATGAATCCTCTGCTACTTGAGACCCCTGATTAGAATCCTCATCTCTAATCAAACCGCCTGTCTGTTCATACAAGTGAACCTGGCCTGGACTTCCTCAGAAAAACAATTAATCAAGAATAATTTCCCAAGAAATTGCAATAATATAAAGAATGCTTCTATATTCTTTCCAACTGCACCTCAAAATTCAGCAAGCAATTAGTTTAAGGAAATCTTGCAACACACCAAACAGAACCACTCTTTGCTTATATTTTTGTTATGTAGTTAGCTACATATTTTTGTTTATATTTTTTATGAATATCTGTACATATTTGTTTATGTTTTGTTTCGTTAGCTACCCTTTACATTATTTTCCTAGTCATCTCTTTTCTCCAGTTATTCCTTTCCATAATACTTTAATTTTGAACTCTAGAACAACTATTTCTTCATCCATTTTATGATAAAGAAATTAATTTAAAAATCATTCACTACTTTGAAAATATGTCCAACTTCCCATATCTGAAACTTGGTTTGTCTCTTAAGGAAAACACTTTTCCACATAGTCCTATTTTGTGAGTGTTGCTCTTTATCAGTATCATGTATATTTTGAGAGTGGGAAGTTAGAAGCTTGAATTTTTTTTTTTCAGTTTTCAACTGGCCTTTTATATTATTGTTCTTCCACCCTATCAACTTCAATGAATCTTAATTTCCTCTAACCTGTATTGACTTACTCTGTTCTTCACTCTTATTCGCAAAGAAATTCTATATATCATTTAACACTTTGAGTTTATTCCCAGTGTAAGTCATTTTCACCTGAAAATACTTCCCCTGGCTCTGCACTTTCATTGATCTCCTGATTTTCCACTATTTCTTTGTCTAGGGCTGCTTATGTGCTCTGTTTCTCCCTTGTACTGTTTATTTACCAGGCGAGAGATTTGATTCTATCTTGGCTTAACTCCTCGATCGTTCTCAACAAAGCACTTGAATTTGTCTTTAAAATCATGCACAAGTTTTATTAGCATACATATTTTATTTTAGTTCTATAAATTTTTGAATCTGATCTAAGGCCAAAAGGATAGTGTTTGCGATCTTTTAAGTGTGTGTGTGTTTAATGATTAGGCATGTCTGCATTGTAACATGTACAATAAGTCTTGGCAACGATAACGTGTCTGTGGATGTTGGGTAGTAAATATACTTAGTGACACATGCATGTGTCCCTGGGAAAGAGCAGCAGTTGTTCTCTAGGAGGTCTCACAAGCAGACCTTACTCTAATGATCCTTATCCCAGGGACTGACTCTGCTGGAAGGCTCTAAAATCCCATTTTGTCTGTCAGTATCTATAGTGTGGTTCAATTTCCCCAAGGAGAGTTAAGTTCATAATCTTGGTTTCCACAGTCAAGAGGCCTACTTTTTATTTCTATGGTCATGGCTATCACATATACCAGAATTCATCAGTCAGTGTGAGTAGTGCATTTGTTTCATAAATAAAAATATAATAGGGAGCACCACCAGATGAGATAATCAGTTTTTAGGCATGGTGTCAGAGGCTAACGTGTTTTCATTTTTTGTTTATCTTCACATCTGGGTCATTTCTAATTATAGAAGCAGAATGATTGAAGGCCCTTGGCTAAGACTCTCCCTCTAGAATAGTATATAAATGAAAAATATTTAAAGTGGCCTCTCTGTCTCCCCTTCTCTGGGTGTCATTTTCCCAAGCTGTTGTTTTCCCGCTATCCTGACAGTCACTTTCTGTATGTAATTAATACATGACATTAATACGTGACATTACAGTGAGCCTGAACACCATTCGACTCCCACAAGGAGATTTATAGTTTCACCTGACCCAAGTAGTATGAGAGAGGGTGTATATGCCATTTAACCCTTAATTCTTTGAGATTCCTTAGTGTTATCCTCATATGATGACAAAAGCATGCATACTTAGTTCCTTACACTTGAAGAATGTTTTTAATTTTTTTTTTTTTACTTTTAAATCATAATGATATTCATGTTCCTTGGTCCAGAGTAGTAAGTTCTACTTCCCATTTTACCAATCATTTCAATAAAGAATTTTGGATAAGATTGGAAATTAACTTCTTGATTCCAAGTCCAATAGGCAAAGCAGGAAATTCTGACTAATAAATTTGGGTTGGAGGTGACTTTGGCTCTTTTCATACATTAAGCAGAGTTTCAGCCAAATTTTCTCTCAGTTTGATGTCATATATAAGTGTGTATTCACATTATATTTGTAATCACGATTATCCTGATTTCCTCAAATGCTTTATTTAAATGACATTAATAGAGACATGAAAGAACAAACACGTTAGACACTATCAGGAGCATCAATCTCAGTCTTCAGGTAAGAGTTGCAGATATAAAGTTGTGCTTTTACTATTTTCTTACTTTTTCTTCTTGGCCACAGTGAAATATGCATTTAAAGATATGATGGACCTAGTTTTTTCATACAACCCACCTGATCTTTACCTTTTCATTTCACTTTTTCAACCTATGTAATTAATGATTCTGATAATGGTTTTTTTCTAAGGACATGTAAGCACTAATCCTCTGTTGGGGACCATAAATTATTAATTGAGTCTAGGGAACACCCAAGGTTGTCCTTGTCTTGCTCGTTAAGCCAGATCAGAACATGGAAACTCCATTCGCTTTTCTGGTGACAACGGGAAGCCCTTGAGCTAGTGACTGCTGCCATGCTCACAGGTTGAGATAAGGCCTGCAGAGGATGATAAGGCACCTGGGAAAACTACAGTTTCTTAATGCCCTCCTATCTTGTCCTTGTCCTTGCAAGAATGTTCTTACTAGCCCACTGTAGTCTCCGCTACTATTCTCGAAAACACTCACTGCCTTTCACCCATTGTCTTTGACTGAGACATAATTAATAAATATCAAGAGTCTGGGTGCCTCATGGCCTTTTGTTCCCCACAAACAACTGGTCATCTTTTATCCCTTCCTGCACCCCTATTTTTGTTTCGCTTTTTCTTCTCATGGTGTGGTGTGCTGTAACACTTGGCAGAAGACTGGAGACTCATTGCAGGAGTCCTTGATAACTGGCACCATGGAAAGGGTAACAATCCTCTAAAGTCACATGACATATTCTTTGTTCTTTTCTACATAATAAGATTAATGGAATACAGTGCTTCTAAAAGCTGGTGAATTTTGTGAGCTACTCACAGACATACCTTCTGTAATAGTAAACAGCCCATTACTAAGATTAGCAATGTTGCAAATATTAAAAATAGTCATGTGTTTTCATCTACTTCCTACCTCTCATGTCTCATTGATTGCTAAAAATCGAAATTATATATATATGGTATTTTACAATGATTACTAATGTATAATGACATCAACAGAGTACAATGTATTTGCAAATAAAACCCAGTACAATTGAACAATTCATCTGTTGAAAGGTGCTATGGAAAGTTTATATTCACTTATAGTACAAGATGATATAAGATCAAACTTGCTATTAATACATGTAATCATACAATCATTTAAACTCACAAAATAGATATAAAATCTATGTACAGTAAGTAAAAGAAGAAGATTTTTTTTCTTCTCTGGTTATGCAGATTGAACTCAGGACCTTGGCACAGAGTTGCATTCCCAGCCTACTTTGCTGTTTTGAGATAGAGTCTCACTAAATTGCCCAGGCTGGGTTAAAATTTAAGGTTCCTGGTCCTGACCTAGATTCCCAGTCTTCCAAATGAATGTACAGTGAAGGCTTAAATAAATGAGACAAGTGGTATGATTTTAGGGCTCCAGGAGGATCAAAACCCTTCTACTGAATTCATGACTCTGAGGGCTGAGACAAAGAGCTTCTCTGGACCACCCATATTTATTACATCTCCAAACAAAGAAAGAGGATACTGAGGAAAGCACGGGAAATGAGCAGGACCTTGGGAGTCACTTCAAAGACTTCTCCAAGCAGTAAATTATGCCAATTTAGGAGAACTCTCTTATCTTCATGCTGACGTTGATGGTAGGAGTGAGACTGCGGGAGTGAGATTCCTTCAGATGCAGTCTCTATTTACTTAATTAGTGTTGGAGCCAAGGTGTCTTCAGCTGTGGCCTTATCTTGCCGTTTGAGGTGTCTCTGGCTTCACAGGCCACTTCAGGCCTCAGATGGGACCAGTGATTCATAGAGGTTCACTTATTGTGAATCAGCTCCCTTCGCTAGGCAAGGGGCCTAGACCTAGGTCAGACTCACAGATAAACATAGAAAGCCAATTAGTTAATTTTAAATCCTGCTCAGAGCCGCTTGGTCTACAACACTTTTGCCTCAGCCTCTCAGGGTGGTGGGATTATAGACACATGCTACCATGCCTGGCAAGACTATTAAGTAGAAATATAAACTAGAATACAGAATTCTATGCTTAAAATATAATTTATTTTGTTCTTGGCATTTATAGATACCAAAGAAATTACAGCAGTTAAATGGGTTTGCCAAGAAAAGAGATCAGTTTGTCATAGGCTGTATCATTGTTAGTAAGAGTGTCTGTGAGAACGGGTGACAGGAATTTCACTTTGCTCAATTTTTAATTTATGCAATTATGAAATGGATCAATTTTTATATGCATTTGTATATCAATAACTTTTGACTATTGAAAATCAGAAAAGAAAATTGTAGCTCCATTCACCATAACATGAACAAGCATAAAGTTAGATACAATCTAAATGATCTGGAAAACATTCTGTAATTCAGGGGTTGGAAGAGAAGATATTCTTAGAATGTCAATATTCATTCACACAACTAACCTATAGTTTCAGAGTAAACTCTGTGAAAATCCCAGTTAATTTAATAGCATATATTGAAAAGCTGATTCTAAAATGAAATGCAAGGGGACAGAATAGCTAAAGAAATCTGGGGGAAAAAAAGTATGAGGGCTCATATATCCTAATGTACTTCCAAATATCCTTCAGATAAAGGCTGGGCTTCTTGTTTAGTTGTGCCAATGGGCCCAAATGACAATATAAATATTCTAGCTTCTAAGATTTGTTAACTTTATGATATGAACTAAACTTTTGTTATCTACTTGGACTTTGGAAGATTATGTTATCTGGAGCTGGTCACTACAAAAGGTCTTCAGGTCAGATCCAGTTTATGAGCCTTACAGTAAAAATTGTAATGGACCAAAGGTCACAAAACATAGATATCCTTATCCAGTGTATTATTTGATTTCTGTTATAATTAAAATAGGATGTCATTGGCTTTCTTATTGATGAAATGGGGAGGACTTTACATGCTCTTAGGCTCCATCTGTGGTATTTGGGCTAACATCTTTGGATAAATAAGAGGTTAATATTAAAGGTGAATAGCTTATGCTAAATGTTGCCTAATTTTGTTTAACTTGTATCACTTTTAAAGCTACAATTTACCAATATTCTGCTTTTAGTTTTTGACCCTTTCTTAGCATGGTTATAAAATGCAGCTAAATAGCTGATGACTTACTAATGTTCTTGTCCCCTTTTCCAGATTAACAAAAGATGATGGTTTATCAAGGAAACAAAATGCATCTAGATTTGTCTCCTTTATCTCAGTCATTGAGACTTCTGAACCTTAGCTAGGCAGGCTCAGTGACACTCTGCCTTCACCTGAAGCAGTCATAAGAAGACAGGACTTAACCCCTTTGCATCAATTAAGGATAAAGGTTCAAAGTTTGGGGGCTCAGAGAAGTGAGAAAAGATAAGAGAAAAAGATGCATAGAAGGAAATAAGGAAAGTTATTTGTACTTTTAAGAGCCCTGGAACTTCAGGACACCATTTACCCAAGGTTAGTTGTATCTGTATTACCAAGACTTGTTCGTGTTCTTTTCTTACATGTCCATCGCTCAATATTGCTTCATACCCATTAAGATGGTTCAATAAAAAGCTCAAAGAATAATCAGTGATGAGGATATAGAAAATTTGAAATTCTTATACACTGGGAAAGTAAAATAATTGTAGCTACTATGGAAAATAGTTCACCATTTCCTCAATGATTAAACATAGTAATATTGCCCATTAATTCATTGTTAGGTATTTTATATAAATATTTATTCACAACCATTTGTAGTAGCATCATTCCTAGTACTCAAAATATGTAAACAACTCAAACTGGAAACAGACAAGTGTATAAACAAAATACATCATTAGGAGGTAATGCTATTTGGCCATAAAATGAAGAAGTATTGATAGCAGCTATTACATAGATCAATCATAAAATCATTATTTTTAGTGAAAAAGCCAGTCACAAAACAGTACATAAATGATCCCATTCATGTAAATTTCCCACAGTAGCAAATCCAAAAACAGAAAGGAAATTAGTACGTAGGTACGGAGAGGTGGGGGTGGGAGTGGGGGGCTAGAGTGGAAAGATAGGATGGTGACAGCTAAAGCACTTGGGGTCCTTTCTAAGACAATAAAAACATAAAATTTCCCTGCTGATGATTATTCACATCTATAAATATACAAACACAATTATATGATTTGAGAGAATTGTGTGTTAGGGTATACCTCAATAAAGCAGAAAAACAGATAATTGCTCTTAAGATGGTTAAGAATGGACATAAAATTATTTATAATTAAATATAAAGTATATTCAGTTTTTAGACAAAAATGTACACTAGTTAGAATTAAATTGACTTATTTTGTTGTAGAAAAGCTTATTTCTCATTTATCACAGGCAGATGGAAATTTAATTATTCAAAACCATGGGTAAAATTCCCTAAAAATCTTTTTGCAAGAATTGAAAGGACTCACTTCTCTTTAATTTTGTCGTGCAAATGTGAGGATTATTTCTACATCCCTTGCCATCTGTTCTTCAAGTGAATTTTGTCATGACAAACTCCTACATGAAATTCTTTAATGACACTCAGTTATGTCAGGATAAAGATCAACTCTTCAATAATGATCATTCATCTTTAGAATGTGACATAGAAAATCTTGTACTTTGTACTCAGTGCTAGGCTAGACATCTCTACTAGATTATCCTCAGGGACACCCAGCTTATCATACTTATTATTTCCAGACAGTTAACTCTTTTTAGCCCAATTGTTTTATTCTCAACCTGTATTCCAGTGCCTGTCCAAAAAAGTATGCTTAATCAATGCTTGTGAATAAAAGACTGTTTCAAAAGGTAATTTACTAGGCAGCAGAGTACAAATATGAAGACTCTAATTGGTGAATGCATCATCAATTAATTGTTTTCTAGGCATGAGATAAAAATGGGAACTTTTTGCTATTACTCCACTCTGATCTCAAAGAAAATATGCATACCACATTTTTAAAAATTGTCACTTTTTACATAGTTTGAAGCAAAGACAAGGAAAAATAAGTACAGTTTGGAAACCCTGTTAAATCCCAGATCTGTGAAGAACAATATTATTATAATCATTTCTGATGCAAATACAATCTACACTTTCCTGACCAGACTTTGTGAGTTCCCCTGGAAAATATTCTTCATCTTTTTATCTCCACTGTATACTTCAGAGCTAAACTTTTAGTTTGAAGGAAAAATAGAAATTGATGAAAACTGAAAAAAAAGCTTAGAGACCTGGGTCATTTTGAAATTGAGAAACAAATGCCAATGTTGTGCTTTGTAAAGCACAAGAACCTATTTTTTAGGACAAGAATTCCTAATTATTTCCAATTATTTCCATTCATTAAGCAATGGTTGTATTTCCACAGAGTATCAAAATATTGGGATATGATGTCGCATAATGAGTCAGAATTTTTATAAATATTAGGAATAATTTTCCCTCCTATTGACTCAGATGTGATTTTGATTAATATTGGAATTTTATGCCACTTTTTACTATAAAATGGTTATATTTTTATTACGCAATAAATTTTCTTTGATGATTCACATATATTCTCAGATGATTACAATTTCATTATTCCAATTTGTTGAAGTTTGTACCAATTACACATTGCTGTATTACTTAACTTGTTCTTTTCTCTTGTTGTAGTTGTACTCTGACAAAGCATTTTAAAACAAATGATACGGTTTCAATTTTAGAAACATACCACTTTCAAATTCCATAATTATTCTTAAAAATACTTGTTGTAGAGTTTTGATTTGTCAGTAATTCCAGATACTTTCAATGGCAATTGAATTCCATCAAGATGGCTGTTGTATTCGGTTACTGCGACAAATACTTGAGATAATCAATTTAAAAGGAGGAAAAGCTTATTTTGGATCATAGTTTCAGAAGTTTCAGTGCATGGTCATCTGGCTTTCTTGTTTTGGGGTGTGTGGAAAGGCAGACTGCCATGCTAGGTAGGGCATCATGAAGCACATCTGTTAGCCTCCTGTCAGTCAGGAAGCACAATCAGAGAGGAAGAGCCTGGTGTCCCAATAGGCTCTTCTGGGACACGCCCCTGATGACACAACTTCCTCCCACTAGGCCCCGCCTCTAAAGTTTCTATGCCTCCCCATAGCACCACCAGCTGGCATTCAATTCTTTGGGAGATATTTATGATTGAATTGTAATACCTATATTTTAAATTCATTTATTTATTTTGGAATTTTTGGCTTTTAAACTCATTAGAGCAGTTATTTTCTTTTCTTTTCTTTTCCATCTAGTTCAGGCAGAATAAAAATGAAATTGAAAAATCTCTTGGAATTTTTTTCAAATTCAGGAAAGTCTGGCTATAATTTTGTAAATGGGTCAGTTTCCATTCTATAAAAATGATTTACATTTCTTCTTGTCATCCCAATTTTACCACTATCTGCATGTTTTCTTACCAACATCCTTGTTATTCCTTCTGTGTGTTTGTGTGACTGTATTTCTCAACATAACTTTTCTTCTCTAAATCTGTTTATATGCTACTTAAAGTATTTAGAAGAAAAGAAAGAGAAAAAAATAAGTAGAAACATAAACTCATAAAACTTTTAGAGATCATTGAAAGATCATTGAAAATCCATGAAAAATGTAAAATTGAAAAATAGCACTCAATCAAATTTTTGCTTTGTGTAGGTCTTGTGTAGAGAATAGACAAGTTGCAAGCTGAAAAGAAACATTTGTAAACCATATATCCAAAAACTGTCATATAGACTATAATGTCTCTCAAGAAAGCATCATTAACAAATATATAAAGTCTAATTATAATATATACAAAAACATGAACAGATATTTCAACAAAATGTCATAAAGACAGCAAATAGTATATGATGTATAAAAGGAAAAGTAAATAAAATTAAAATGACAATGAAATATCATTGTACTTGTATATCTATCAGATAAGTTAAAATAAAAATTGGTCATTACATCAAATACAAGCAAAATGCAGAAAAGTTGAATCATATACTCATTTGCTGTTGATGAGCATATAAAATGGTATAGAACACTAAAATACATACTGGTTATTTCTTACATAAATAATCATTCCAAAATACAAAAGTTCCCCAAAAGAAAATTTTGTAAATATTCAGCCACAAAATATTCAGCTGTCATAGTCCTGGACATTAACGCCAGAGGAAAAAAATATGTTTTTATAATAACCCACACATAAACATTTATAGCAGCTTCTTTTGCAATGACCTCATACTGAAAAAACTCCAGATATACTTAAGTGGATGAAGGGTTAGACAAACTGTATAATATCCAGGTCATGGAATCAAAATTATCATAAAAGTGAACAAACTATTGATATATGTAATAACTTAGATGAATGTCTAGAGTTTTGTTGGGTGTAAAACACTCATGTCCAAAGGCTACCAACTGAATTTTCCTTATGTAACACTGACAAACTTCTTTGAAATGATCAATCTATAGCAATGGAGAACCGATTAGTAGTTATTAGAAGTTTGCACTGGGAGGGAAAGGCATGGGGAGCAGGAGATTGATGTAGTTACAAAAGGACAATGTGAGGAATACTTGTGATGGAAATTTCCTATATTTTGACTATGATTATAGATACATAGACTACATATGAAAACTGTATAGAACTAAGCACTCACATAGCTCTACCACTACAAGTACAACCATGGAACTCTCAACAACATTCTTTGGTCTTATTCTATGGTTTTGAAAGATGTTTCCAACAGGAGAAAACAGATCAATAGTACATGAGATATCTCTGTATTGTTTATTTCACCTGCTTATGAATCTATAGTTCTCTATAGATCCCAAAAGATTTTTTAAATTTTAAAAACAACAACAAAAAGAATAAAAACGGTGATATAGACTTTCAAAACAAAATAATTAGCACTGGTTAATACATATTGAGTTTGAAGTAGTTGTTCAGATTACAAGATATAGGTATGAAAGTTTTTGAATTTAATTTTAAAAACAGAGTGGAGGAAATAACTGCTTCATGAATATTTTATTTTTCTACATTTTAACTTCCTAATTATTTGCTATTTTAGCAGATATATTGGAATGTTTCATCAAGAAATTTGAAACACTGGTAACTGAGGCATAAAAGGCTGATGTGCCTTAATTACTGTCATCCCACAGCAGCTATGAAAAGATAACAACTTTGAGCCTTCCCCTAGACCACGGAGTGTTTTGCATCCATAATGCAGAATTAGCATGGTGTTATTTTCTGAGATAAAATCAAATCACTCAAATATATTGGTCCCTAAATGCATGTTGATATATCACTTTATACTACCAGGATAAGAAACAGGCTCATTATCAGTAAGCTGAGATAATCTTGAAAAAAAGTAATCAAAACAAAACTAAAGGAAACCAGAAATAAGTCTATCAGAATTAATTAAAATCATAATTAAAAAATACTCCCAGTAATAAAATTCTTATTCAATGATATTTAGCACAATTCTTATTCAAGGAAGGAGGAAGAGTTTTACAGGTGTTAGGGAATAGGGGAAAAGGAAATCTTGAGTAGCCAACATAAGTTCATCATGGTGTGAAGGGAGGATGTGGATAGCTGAACTGGGGCCCCTGTGAAACCTGTGTTCATGCCATAGAACTGGCACTTAAGCATCGGAAAACGGGGCTCTGAAGAAGCAAGCGCAGTTGCTTTCAGAAGCACAGCACCCTGGTGTTTGTCTCATCACTAAGAAACACGAATGTTCCCCATTAAGAAGCTCTTCCATAGTAGTAGAAACAGGATGTGAATGTATCTAAGTAGGTAAAATAACTTACTAAAGGAATTTCTTTGAGTGGATTCAAATGACTCCATTATATTACATTGCTTCCAAAAAGATTTCCATGATACACCGTTAAAATAAAGACAGTTACTAATACATGCTGTACTACAAGCATAGTATGATTCAAATGAAATTAAAAACTGTAGCAAAAATATAGCCTATACATAAGCATATATATTTATACATTGGTACATTTGCCAAGATAAAGGTTAAATGTGGTTCTTTTGGGAGATTTAGAATCAGGGGAACACTGCAAATTGTAGCGGTGCTACATCAATCTTTTTGATAATTAAAATTCATACATTTTACCTATGTAATTCAAATGTATGAGTTGTGTGAAAAAAGCACAAATATTCCAGAGCAGCACCGTCCACTGGAAATATACTGTGAGTTACAGATAAAACCCACATAAGTATTTCAGTTTTCCAGTAGCAATATTGAAAAATTGAGAAGAAATAGAGCTAATTTATTTAATATATTTTAGCTCACTTCACCCAAAATATTATAATTTCTGCATGTATTCTATATAAAGTTCCAATTAGGTAATTTATATAATTTTGTAGTAGGTTTCTAAAACTCATGCATATTTTACACCCGTAACAGACATGTCAATTCGGATTAGCCCCATTGCAAGCCTTAAATGCTCACATACAGGCACGAGATACCTTGCAGATGGACTAGCTGTAGAGAAAACTGAAGGCTTCGTAGTACTGAATTCCACTTGAGAGATGACTTCAGTCTGTCAGGCCAGGGATGGTGCAGCTGTCGGGTGCTGGTCTCGTGGTTTGTCTTGGTTGTCACCGTCCACTTCCGCGATTTTTCAGCAGGTGAACTTTAATGTTATTTAATGCATTTTATCATCTCCACGTGTTTACAAAATTATCACAAAAGCAACATTTGATGAGAAAATAAATTGTACATTCTTAGGAAACTATCACAAGTCAGCTTTAAAATATATCTATTAATCTAACTTTGTAGGAAAATAAAAGGTACGATACTGGTTGTGGATTTTAATTTCATATGATTTGAACAACTGTAAGTATCTATTTAAGGGAAGGGCAAAAAAGATAAGATTTCTTTCAAATAAAAATTTGTTAGTCAAAACGTTCATGACCTGATGCTTCTTCTAAATATCAAGATGTGTTGCTGGGCTCCTTCATTTGTTTGGTTTTGTTTATCTAAGCTCCAATTCATCCTGAGCAGATGGGTGAATTTAGACACCTGACATAATCTCCCAAGCCTCAATTTCCCCAGTTACTTATGGAAAATTTTAATTTAATACCACATAAATATTTACATAAAATAATGCATGTGACAATACTAGAGAAATAAAATGCAATTAAATGTATTATAAAATAATTAGTATGATGTTTCCAAAGTTGAATTGAAGGGGGTTGTCAGAGATCCTACATTTTGAAATTCTCTCTTTACTGGGAGGTCTGAAATTTAGAGTATTTAAGAAAATAAAAATAAGAAAACTTTCAGAATGGTAAAGTAAATTCAAACATTTGGCTTTTTGAAATTTGAATACTTGTAAACATAGTTCTATATGTGACATATGGCTGGTTTTTCCTAGGTTGGTTTTTAAGAATCCTGAGGATAGTAGGCAGCTGTTGGCACTGCGGAAGATTCTGCTGTGATAACAAAGGTTGCTGGCTAGGGATGGCCAGGGTTTAGTGCTGCGAGCCTGCTCTTCCGTAGAGTCAAGGGCCTGATGATCTCTCAGTCAATAATTACGGAGAATTTTTGCACCTCAGGAATACACTTCGTTACATCATTATTTCCTATGTTCCTTTCACATTTACTTTGCTTCTTAGAGAATAGCATGATACTTGTACTATCCTTTACATTGCATCAATGTTTTCATGATTCTCTACAAGTTTCCCATGAAATTTTATGCTTTGGATCCTTGTGTTTAACCACTGAAATATATCTAATTGCTATTAATGTCAAGGCCAGAAAGTGAGAATGTTTTTTGCACTACTTTAATTGCCAGCCAGTGAGTAAAATACCTAATTTAAGAAATTTTCAGGCACAAATACTCATTTTTATGAAACAGATACAAATTCGAGGGTGATTATCATTTTGGAAAATAGTTCATCATTTACAAAATAATTAACCATTATTTTTTACATGGGTAGCTTCTCTGCTGAAGTTGATACAGAATATTTTATATAGGAATTTTGTGGAAAGCATTTATCTCAAATAGTGAAATACATTTTTATAGTATGTTTTCTGAATAATGTGGTTTCTAAAACATACCTGTGAATTGAACCTCAAGTGTATTCAATTCAATTCAATTTCCAAGACAATCCTCTACTTCAGGCAAAACATAAAAATACTTAAAAAGACATTTTAAGACCAAGAAAACATAAAATATAAGAAATGTTATACAAATGGAAGGTGACTTTAGAACTCTCTTTTGTGTTAGGAATTGCTATGGTCAGAAATATGCATAGAAATGAAAAGAAACTTCCTATTACTTATTTAAAGGCTCCAAATAAATATGACCCTTTGCTTGTAATCTTGCTGTTGTTTTAGGCTTGCTTGTTCTATCCTTACTTTTTATGCTCATTAATATTGTGTAATTTCACTGCATATTTATATTAATTTTTAATTCTAGGATGTCTGATGTTAACAAACCCAATCTTTTGTTCATACTTATAAAAGTATCTATCAGTAACATCTAAAGGTTGTGGAGAATCATAATTTCTGGTAAACTAAAAAGTGGGATTATATATGCTACCCACAAATACATTGATTTTTCACTCTGTTCACCTGTAAAATGTCAGCACCCAACTCCTGGAATAAGTTACTATAGAAAAACAGTTTTTTTTTTCTTTTACTATTGCTATAGTTTGATGCACAGAAGAAATCTGACGGTAAATTTTGGGAAAAATAGATATAATCTTCATTTAAGGTCTTTGAAAACACACACAAATACAGAGATCAAATAAATTAGTAAAAATTCTGACACATTAAGAATAAATGTATAATTGATCTATTTTTGAATACTTGACTCTGAAGAAGGTGAGCGTATCAGTACTCTCTGAGTTTAGTCCAATATCCATGAGATAAAGGTGTACTTGAAGCAATACATACATTCAGTAAGCTTGTCTTTCTTCAAACCTATCCTGCCCATTCCAAAATCTCCAGGACAAAAGCAGACTTAAGACTGAACATGAGCTCAGTATCTCTAGCTTCTCTGAAAACTAATATCTACCATTTCCTGTCAATAGTTGAAAACTCATGCTGAATTCTTTTATATCGTCTAACTCCTGTCATTATTTGTATCCAAAGAATCAAGTTAAATTATCTTTAATTTTGCATGCACCTTTTGTTTTGTAAGAAGGGACACACATTTGTGGAGCTTACCAAACTCTTTCTCACTTAAAATACAGCATTTCAGAATTAGCAGCAATAATCCGTCCACTCTGTGTGTGTGTGTGTGTGCATGTGCGTGTGTGTCTTTATGTCCTGAGAGTGTTTGAAGGTGGGAAGGTGGGACCTGAGAACATAATGCATTCTTGTGTTTCCCAAGTCAGTGTTTGCTTCAGTTTCCTCATCAGATCCTCATGTATATTCTTTTCTTCATATACATGAGCACACACTTTTGGTGAATGCTAAATTATGTAACTTTTCGGTATCTTTCTGTTGGTTTTAAAACAGTGCTAATACTGAGAAAATGTTTGATGGTGACTTCAATGATAACAAGCTATACAACTTAAATTTTAAGAAACTGTCATATTATTTTTACATAAAGTGCGACTACTTTCCTTTTAATAGTTGTGTAAATAAAACTAAATTACCTTGCAAACAATAGAAGCAACAAAGAATTAAAATTTTCTCTCCAGGAAAGAATATATACTATATTTATATCTTTTGATACAGTTAATAATGATTGTCTAGTGATTCTAATTTTAAAAAAGTGTGTACCATCTACTGAGGGAAAAAGCAGAAACTATGATGTTTGTGCACTTCTTTTTAGTTAGCAACAATATCATATGGCTGAAAATATTAGAATTCAATTTCACCTATGTTTAGAATGTTAGAATGAATCATGTTCATCTGGATATTATAAGTATGCAATGGTGTGGTACTTTGTTATAGTGCTCTAAAGTATTCTAATTTATTAATTTTATTTTCTATATTAAAAATTTTTCTATTTTTAAAACCCAATTATTCACAAATGATAACAGTCAAAACTGAAGTACTTAATTTGTTTTTTCAATCTGGAGACATGTTTCATTAGGACAAAATATCATTAAAAATCATGAATCATCAAAATTTATTAAGACAAACATTTCTTCTACTTACTGAAATGATGCCCTAGGCTGATGCATCTGTATAAAGTACATCTTGTTTTTATTTATGGAAGGGCTTACCCTAACCCCCGGAGAAGGTCTCCTTGCTCTGTGATTTACATGTTGTATTTACATGTTGGTAATAGTGTGTTTCAAAGCCAAACCTTAGAACTGAGTAGAAGGTCCTCAGAAAATAATCACCTCTAGCGATCTTGCTAAAGTATGAAAAGTTCTAATATTTTAGCTCCATTATTCTTTGCATATAAAATATCTATTCGAGGAGTCAACTACCACATGAAATAAATTGCATTTATTTTAATTGAAAAAGATAGCTAAAAACTCTCTGTGGGTTATCAGAACAGTACAAGAATACAAGGTGCCTTTATTTATTAACAAAACAACTGTAAAACAAATTGTGGAAGCAAAAGCAGGCTACAAAACTGAAGGGCTCTTGGTTGCCTTTGCCTTACACACGTTACAGGTCAATATGCCACAGTTGATAAATGCTGTAAAGTGTAAGTTAGCATCTGCTAATTTAATTTTGAACATTTTCCCCCACCCAGAGCATCATGGGAAAGAAACGTACATGTACGATGAAGTATCACAATCTTGTGGTCACGTAATCTTCGTGGGCAACTGTGTCTGTGAGGTTTAAGTCATAGTCTATGCTGGAGTCTTCATCCTTCTCATGTTTCTCCTTTGGTATGATAGGCACAGTGTCCTCCACCACCACCTTCTCTGACTTGAACGAACACACTCTCTTGCCTACCTGCAAGCCCAGTGTGTCTGTATTCCTTTCTTTATGGTCTACTAAAACACACTGTTCACTGAGACCAGGAATGCTCAGGTCACCCCGTGTGGCTAATCCTCGGGACTCCAGCTGAACATTTCTCTCAAGTGGTCCTGCAGCCTGTTGACGAGCAACTTCTTCTGAAACAGAGAAGATTTGGTTTGCGTTTTGCTCAGCAGCGTTTTGTTTTGATCGTCTATGAAACAACCCGAAGTTTTTGATATCGGCTACAAAATTCACTTTCCTCTGCTTCTCCCTCGGTAGCTCCTGCACCACCAAGGCGGAGCCATTGCTCATGTTATGTCTCTCGGAGGCAATGGCTGCTGACCTCGGATGGATCAGAGTGGTTAAATCAAAAAGGCTGAAATGCTTTTTCTTGTCCTTGCTATTACCTTCATTGTCACTCTTTTCGTCTGAGTCTGCTGAATTCGAGGACTCCTTGGTGGCATTTGCAGCTTGTGTGGTAGGAAGTTTGCTTCCTCTGAGTAACCCCAGAACTTCAAAGCGGAAGCTAGAAATGTCTTGCTTTAGTTCCTAAAGGGAATTTAAAACGGTAAGTTAGGTGGAGGCTTAAATAAACATTGGGAAACATCACTTTCTAATTTCAGAGATAGGTCTGAAATGTTTCCACTCCTTTTTAACAACGAAGATTCTACAGCCCTGTGGTTCTACTTAGAATTTCCAGTTCCTTCTCTGGAACTGAGTATCATTTATTAATCTCCTTCTTGGAACTGAGAATCATTTATTAATCTCTTCTTGATTTTGTAATCATAAAAAAGCTTTCTAAGATGGTGTAGAAAAAAACCAAGAGGAATGACCCTTTTCAATACTGAGCGGTTGAGTCTGTGGGTTTTCTTGGGACTGCAGTTATAAACACTGCTGGAAAACATTCATCTGATGTCAAATCACTTCATGATCTCTCAAGAAAGTAATCTTTTAAAATAAAGCAGACTTTTATGTCTGAAGAGATATTCAAAATAAAATAAAGACAATCATCAGTTGCTTTGCTCAGGAACTTTGTGAGGACCTAACTCCAACATGTATGTCAGGCTCTCAGCCTTACAAACTGCTTCCCATTAAACTTTTCCTAGAACCATCCATTTCTCTTATTTTTTTGGACAGCTCAACTTTCCTCTTGCAGTTGAAGGTGGCTTCCTTGGTTGTCTCCCCCTTCTTAACTTGTCCGTTTAAGCAAATGACTCATTTGACTAAATGGTTGCAATTTTGTAATTGCAAAAAATATTTTGAATCTTGGTTAATTAATAATTTGTGATTTCAGGGTTTTAGTTTTTTTTTTTTTTTTTTTTTTGTACAAGGGATCAAACTCATGACCCTACACTTGCCAAATATGCACTTACACCACTGAGCTAAATCCCCGGCCCTTATGATTTCAGTTTTGTAATTTATCTATTTTTTTTTTAATGTAACTGTCTGCTTATTTTTGTTCCCTTTGCCAAACTCAAGACTTCCTCTGTAAAGCAAACCCACATTTTTCAAAATGTGTTTATTCTTGTTTGTAAGATCTTATTGACCCTTAAGCATTCTTCTGAAATGTCTAAACACTCATGGTTGAATAATAAAGTTAATTTATATATATTTTCAGCGTATAATATTTCCTGTGCTCTACTTATTTCTTGTGACAGAATTTAAAAAAGAAGAAACTAGTAGAAAACAAAATTTATAAGTTATAGTGAAACACACACCTTAAGTTTCCTGCTACCAAAGTGTTCTGGGCACCCAGAAAGCTTTTGTTGTTAGTTTATTTGTTATTAAATGTTTCAGATATAGAATTCAGGATGAAATATTAAATGCAAATGCTCACTCAATAGAGCACTGCTGGGAACAGTGAGTCAGAATGGCAGGAGGTAAAAGGATTTGCATTGTCTCCAAGTTAAACCCCCTTGACATTTGAGGTTAAGTATGTCTCAAAACAGTTTAAAAAGAAATTTCTTCACTTACTTTAGAAAAAAATTCAGTAAGACTTTAATTTAAAAAAACAGAAGGGACACATGCCTGCTGGAACACATGGCTGAGTTTCCAGTACTGATTCTAAATGTGCTGGGTCTGGTTCTCTATTTTGCAGGCTTGCTTCTCATTGTGATGAAGATAAAAATGGTTACCTTAAAATTCTCCTCTGTCAGGCCTTCTTCAGTTTTAGCATCTCTAATCATGGCTGCGACATAGCGCTTCACCAGGTTCCTCATAACTTCCTAAGGCATTTTAGAACAGCAGTATTGATATTCAAGTCAGACATAGGATTTTTCTAATGAGTCAGTTCCGAAGGGGGACTATGGTTTATTTTAATGCAAATGTCAAGAAAAAATACCAGGATAACTTACTTGATATTGGTGATGTCTTCTCAGATTATCAGCAGCTCGCCTCTGAAAAGGAAAAGGACAGTTCTTTTTTGATTATATTAACATATAACCATTCTGAAAAATAATACACTGTTTTTTGTTCCCCGAAAGTGGAATTCTATTGCAAAGATTCATATGAATCTTCCAACCCGTCTCCCAAAAAACTCAAAAAGAATAAAAGGATAGGTTAATAATGATGAAAATGTAGTCCTAATACAGAATACAAAGAAATGGAGAATTAGTTGATCACTTGACATGAGGCCAAGATCTATCTATCTATCTATCTATCTATCTATCTATCTATCTATCTATCTCCATATATCCCTACATATATCTATATATTTATACATATGTATATGAAATAAAAATAGAATATCTTTATGAATGCTATACAACAAAAGGAAGAAATTAATCATATGTGACATATAATCTGAAACCTTTTAAGACAATGAACTCCTGACAATAATTTCTGTCATATACCCATTTAAAGGGAATCCTGTTTTAGTCAAATGCTTAAATTTAGTAAAAGTAATAAAGGATTTTGCTCAAATATAAGATTAATTGGTTTATCAGTCTTAAAAATAAATGCTGACGCCAGTTATTATTTTGAAGTGAAAAACTTGTTTTGAAGGAAAAGGTGGGCTAGTACACAGAACAATTTTGTGGAAAACAATGTATATAGAGAAAATAGTCACTGAAAAATGTGCATTATGAATTGCATTAAATAACAAATAGGCCTCAAATTTCATATTTGCAACTTTCATAAGTATTCTAGAGACATGAGGGAAAAAAATCTATCATAATCTAATTTTACACATTTTGAATAAACTACAGTGTTGATTCTTAAGGAAAAACAGTGGCCAAAAGAGTCCAAATCATTTTTAAAATTCCATAGTAGAAAAACCAGTTTGGTACATCAAGAGAAAGTAAAAGAGATAGCATATCTTGGTTAAATAAGACTTTTGATCTTTTTCCTTACTAAATACTTAATACAGGCTGATAAAATAGAATTTTGAAAAGAGTTGTACATTGATTAAAAATTATACTTTCGCAAAGTCAAGCAGCATGAAAGGAACTTTTTTTCTCTTCAGAGACATAGGGGAAAAATGTTATTTCCACTGACCAAGACCTGTGTTTTATGAGTGAGTACAGATGAGGCAACATTAGTCCTTGAAGGGCACTAATGATTTTAAATGAGATGCTGCCACATGAGAAATTCATTTGCAATATGATTAAGCCATTCAGTTAAACTAGGAACTTCAAAACTTCTAAATACAAATTTAGATTTAAGTTACCTTGAAAAGAATTTAGCATGGAAATTTTATGCCTGGGCCACCAGATGGAGGTGTCGGACTCTGGTTGAGACCCAGCAGAGCTGAAATCCGACACAAAAAGCACTTCTACAAGGAAACAGAAGCCTCCCAGATCGCCATGACTTTAGTTAAAGTGAACAAAAACACCGAACTGAGGTGCA
Source organism: Hydrochoerus hydrochaeris (assembly GCA_004027455.1). Taxonomy (NCBI): domain Eukaryota; kingdom Metazoa; phylum Chordata; class Mammalia; order Rodentia; family Hydrochaeridae; genus Hydrochoerus; species Hydrochoerus hydrochaeris. The sequence continues at coordinate 159,376 of PVLA01003446.1, forward strand.
CATGAATCTCTTTAGCACCTCATTAAAAATAATACTTTGATTTCTGGTTTTGATGATAAAAGTAGATAGAATCTCTTAGGTCAATATAAAAAAAAATTTCATCCAGTTTTTATTGTTTTGCAGTCCTATAGCATAGCCCTAAAACAACTGTTTTAGAATCCTTTATAAAATTCAACAAGAAACTTCCAGCAAAGATATTTGAAATCATGATTGATCTTTAAGTTTGCTTAGCACATCAGCAGCAATAGGATGACAGAATCAGAGAAATCTGAGTCATAAGTAAAACTGTTAAGTCACAAATAACATTGCAATGGACACAAATCACCTTTCCCTCTGGAGACTCACACTCAAATCCAAAGTTAGAATTTTTCATTCAAGTACAAAAAGATCAAAGACTACAGTTTAAATAACAAATTCAGGTTTATTTTTCTTGGGAAAAATATTTCAAAATTATTATTTTATCCCTGTGAAAAACATTAAACAATGTTTAGCTTGATAACTTTCAGAAATTAATTTCCATAGCCCAGACTTAAGGCTAAATTAATACATTTAATTTTTTTTGTCAACTGATTATGTTCTACTTGTACATGGTAATGATACAAAATTATGTCTAGTCTTCTTGTTAAGGTAGCTGACTTACTTAGAAATATTATAGGCAGTCAGACAGGGTTGGGCCCTCCAAGGAGCCAGAGCAGAAGTTCAGATACTTTGCAGCCTTGGAAGAGACAATCACTTCCTGGGCCACCAGATGGAGGTGTCGGACTCTGGTTGAGACCCAGCCAAATCTTGAGACAAAAGGCAAAGCAAATACAGCCATATCCTAAGGATCCAGAGTCCAAATACTTCTCTATCACTGGGAGGAAGTCAGGAGTCAGTATCCCACCCCTCTACAGGAAGAGTCACTGCTGTTAAGCATGTGCATTTACTACACTTGTTTCCCTATTTGCTCCTAATTTAATCAACTTTACCTGAGCAATTAGTCTTAGTGGTTATCCATAGTTCTGTCCCACCTTATGCCCACCTTACAAGTTCCTAGGTTTTAGTTACCTTGGACTCCTCTCACCTTGTGGTTTTGCTCTATAAAAGGCCCTAGAAAAGAGAGTCTTTGGCAACCTGCTCTCAGACAGAAGCTTTCTTTCTCTCAATAAATATATTCTGCTCTTAACCTCCCTTGTTCCTAAAACTCATTCTTCGATTTTAGAGAAGATAAACTCGTACTGGACATATCGTAGGTTGGGAGTTTCATCCCCCTATATCATTATGAATTTAGGTCAGCTAACTTGAACTTCTACAACATGGCTAGGAAAATAGAAATGAGGGAAGTTAAGCATCTCCTGAATATCAAAACCAAAATAAATGCAATACATTGACCAAATGCTGAACTTTGAAGTGTGCACTTCGTAGTTTCCTCTCCTTGTTAGTCTCCCCTTCTCTAGTTGTCTCCATACAGCAGCTCTTTGTTTTAGTCAGTATTATCATGATGCCTGCCTGTTTGTGTTCGTTTATTTTCCGGGAAGTAACATGTTAGGCTGTTAAGAACATGGGAACTTAGGTGTTACATCTGTTGTGAAGTTGGCTGAGCCAGAAAATGAAGGTTATCCTTGAGATTGCAAGGTGAAAATACACTCACTGGGGAATTTTGAAAATTAAATAAGATATTTAAGTCACTTATCATTGATAGGAGTTTCCATTCTCTTTACATTTTTTCACTTTCCAGTTAGCAATATGATGTACACATTTCAAAAATATTCTTGAATCACAAAGCTGTGCATAATCCAACACATATCAGAATTACCTCTGAGGAAGTAAAAGATTATAATTATAGCACATTTTTCTCTCTGTGTGGTTATCATGCTACTTCATGCTTGTGGAGACTGTTTCCTTCAGCTAAATATTTGAATGTTTTTAGAAGCAGTAGAGAAGTACAGAAGCAGGAAATTTGAATTTGGATAAGGTGACGTTATGATTCTAGCATTCATGGATGGATGAAAAAACAAATTCAATAGACTGTCATTTTTGGAGAGAAGCTTAGAAGTTTTATGAGCATCTTGAATGACCTGGACTGTTTACTATGACTCTGAGGATTTTTCTTTCTATGTCATGGGTCATTGCTCTTAGATTCAATTTAAGATATATTTATTAAGTGACAACATGTTCACATAATACACTCTTGCAGTGGTCTTCAAGCACCCTTGCAGAGATGAATAAAAAAATTTAAATGGTTCACCTACACTTAATAGGCTTATAGACTATAAGGTTGAATTACTAAAAATGAAAACAATGTAATAGTTTCTTTAGCAATGTGTATAAAGAAAAATATTTTGGAAGGAGTGTACTTTAAACTGCTACTATACCAGAAGTCACTAGACTGCTGGATGTTTCTTGACAGGATGGCTTTCAGGAAAAGTGGGACGGGCATACCTGTGTGTCCCATTAACACAAACCACAGTTCACAGGTTTCTCCAGATTTGTTAGAACAAGATAGTGGCATTTGGATCACAGAGCTAGTGATAAAGGCAATCAACTGGGAAGACACTTCTGCTGCCACAGGCAAACTCCTGGTTTCAGTGCAAGTGCCAGATTGTTTTAGAGGTGGAAGAGTTTGCAGCTAGGAAAGAGAGGGCTCCAGGCTAATCCGCTGTGACATTTTCTGCCTTTTAAGCTCTGATTTTCTCTAGGTCCACTATTTGGAATGGCAGGTTCTCTACACATAACTGGTTCCCTGCAGTTAATTTTTAGTGTCCTTGTCTCTCATTTCTACTCTGATTTTTGTCTATCACTGATTTTCAGCCCATGAATTATGCCTTTTAGTCTTTATCTTGCTCAGTGAATTCCTTAAAGGATGCACCCTGCTGTGTTCTCTTTGAAAGTAAAAAGGCAAGAATTCACTTCAGGATGGGCTCTGTTTTGCAAATACTGTATTTTATTTCCTTTGATGATGGATCTACACTTTCTTCACTCTAAATACACTTTCTTTATCATTATAGCATGCTGCCACATATATTTTTATGATCCCGTTTTCTAAACATGTAAAAAGAATTGCAAATGGCTGACTATTACATTATCAAACTAGGTATGGAGTATTCTCTTGCAAGAATATCAAGCAGTTAATTCCCACATATCCTCACTTGGAAAAGAAAGACACTGCCAGTAAATCTTACAGCAGTAAGATCTCAGAGACCCAGAGTCACTCATGGATAAACACTGTCATATCTGTAAGGTGTGCATTTTTGACTATTGAGAGCTATCAATATTAAGGAAGTGTGTATTTTGACAAATCACCACTAAAAATAAAAGCTGAGAGGCATATGTTACCAGCATTCTTTCTTTGGGGATGAGAAGTTGTGCTAATGCATTCACAATTTTTAATTCTCTGCACTGATTTTAATTGAGCATATTTCTGTGGCAACTGGTGAGTCTACAGTGTCTCATTTATATCCCAAGGCTGAGCGAGATGCTGCAACTGTGAGATGCTTCCCCTGTTCTCCTTCCAGTGTACCGCAGAGAACAGTAGAAAGTGCAAATCTAAAACTGAGGATGCTTCAAATAATTTCCTCATGAATTTATCAAGAAACAATTTTTTTTTTGGTTCAGCATATTGACCTATTAATTTAAGCATTCCATTTAGAAAGCTGGTCTGTAGCATTAGAAAAGTGTTTCATGTGGCTGGTAATTATACACTTCGGGAGATATTGCATTAGCATCTTTTACATTAATTAAATGGATCTGGACCTTTTGGCACAGCCAGAACAAAGGTCAATTTTTAGCTAAAAAACCTGTGAGAGCTCCCAATGTGTTATTTAATCAAAATTTCTAATTAAAGTTTCAAGCTGGAAATACTTGTTTGAAAACGGAGAATCTGGATGATTCAAATCCACACTAAGGTGTGAGAACCAAACTTTATTATGACAAGGGACATTAAACAAAACAGTGATGAAAAGTAATATGAAAAAATGTTAGAATGTGCTTCTTATTTGATTATGGTACTCTCAGTACTCTCAGTTTGGTACTCTTGGCATGGTACTCCCATCCCTTTGGTGGGATGTTCATGATTTGCAAGACACAAGCTGTCTCTCAACAATTGGTTTTCTTCCTGTCACAAATGTTTTGCTCAATAATAGTGCATTTCTGCTTCATTTATACTTTCTAGTATGAAGCAGTCAAATAAAAAATTAATTTACCTGGAACTCTCAGTCACCCATTAACGGAAGCCCAAGCTTAGAAAAATGAGTTAATGAGTTTTAGAAGTTAGTCGCATCAATATTGCCAGGAGGCTATAAATAGCAAGATTAAAGTCACCAGTAATGGCTCCCAGCATTGACCAATGTAGCATCCTGGAAGAGCTCTGGTTTCAGGGCTTCTGAACGCAGTGACCAGCTCTGTCTTTCAGGCAGCTGACAGATAACATGTATCAGTAGGAGAGTTAGGAAGAATTCCTCAAAGAATATAATAAGTAATCTCCAGCTGGACTTCAGTTTTATGCTTCAAGAACATGATGTAATTAATTATAAACAAGTTGGGGGACTAGAACAGAATACAAACCCGCTTATTAAACAGAAACCTACGAGGCAGCTGAACACAGCTTCCTGATTTGCAAAGCTATGGAGATAAATAAGGGACCAAGACACAATGTGCAAGGTACCATTGCATGTCCATCAGACTTTTCAGGAAACAAGTGAGGGCAATGGAAAAGACATTAGATCAGGAAACCACAGATCCAGGGCTTTTTCTAGCTGTTTTCCTACAGGACCCTGAGAAAAGTAAACAAATTCTATTTGAAAGAAAATAGTGGAACTGAGTGCTCTCTAATCTTTTTAGAGTGCAATGCTAAAGCATGTTTTGATTTTACCAAATACCGTCACTGATACTTCTGTGTTCCTTTTTTAATTAAGGGTGTATATTTCCTTGCCTAATGTACACATTAGAAAGATCAATCAAGTGGAAATGAATTCATAGCAAAATCAATTATTTTTGACATTTTCTCATGTGATTACTAGTATTTAAACCATCTCAATTTGCCCATTCACCTCATTTCTTTGTGTGCAAGAGTTTCTTTACAAATAAAATATATTTGTTTCCAAATATGCAATAAATATATGCAATTTAAGTAAAATAATGTTTCTTTTTGATTCTGGAAATGTTTTCCATTAAGAGCGAATTTAGACAGTGTTGAGTTTGATTAGTGTGAAGTTCACTGAAGTCCTAAGGCTGTAGGGAAAGGAGAGGGAGAAGGAAGATATGACTCAGAATGTTTATTTAGTTTGGCATAAATTCACAAATTCTTAAAGCACCCACTGTCAAAGGTTAGCAAAATGTACATGGCAAAGGAAGAGAACAATGGTTTGCAGCCACTATTAACTCTGATTACTTCACTGTTTATAAGACTCAAATTTAAAAATAGAAACATCAGCTGCCAGGCTTGGTGGTGCATACCTGTAAACTCAGCACTCAGGAGGCTGAGGCAGAATGATTGCTATGAGTTCGAGGCCAGCCTGAATTACATAAATGAGTCCAAGGGAAGCCTGCACTACACAGCAAGACCTTGTCTAAAAATAAATAAATAAATAAAAATTTAAAAAAGAAAGAAAAAAGAAATAATACATCAAAAGAAATTCATGTTTTGAGAACAATATGTAGAAAAGAAAGCTCTTTAACTTGCACTGTTTACTCTTTACAAAAATAGAAATCACTTAACAGAATTGTAAGTTCTAGTTCTCTAAGAAATGACAACATGTACCTAAGGATCGGTATTAGTGAGTGTTTGGGGGCAGGGACTTGGAGGTCAATTCTGTGAATTCTCCAACGTTTTTGTGGGCAGCACATGTGAATGTCTTAAAAAAGTTAGAAGAGACCCTACTATATTACCAAAAGACTCATGAAATCTTAAAAACCTAAGATTCTTTCTGATGTTGCCTAAAATTAAATTATGAAAGACAAATTTCTTTGATGAGGTGGCATATTAATGTAACATTGATCACCAATATCTTCAGGGCTCTATTAAAAATTTGGTGATATGAAGAACACTAGAGAGAACAAAGAAAAAGTATATTTTGATTTGGGAGGGAGTAAATTAGAGTATGGGTTTCCTGAAATATTTTCCTATTTACTTTAGAGGCAATTTTAATACTTTCTCACATTATTTTCATAGCATCTTACATATGACCGTATTAAAGTGTTAACTGAGCTATGTAGCATACATTAAGGGAACATCCGCACTTGTGTATCTCTCATATTCAAATTGATACCCTTAAGAATGGAAATGAACCCTCATGCATCCTGCAGCTTCCCAATTTATAGCCCAGGTGCTGGCAGATGCAATGATTGCTTACTAAACCACATAAGGCTTTTTCTGTTCAATACATTTATTCTACACCATTTAAAAAAATAACTTGAATTTAATCTCTTTTAAAAGACAAATCAGGTATTTTCAATAAAATAATTTCACTCTTTTCTGTGCTCAGGAATAAAAATGGAGAAATAGAATTCTTCCATGACAGAGAACAACAAGAAAATTATGACCATCAAACTGGCTCTACAAAGTGGTCTGAAAGATATTCTAAAAAGACATAACAAAGACCATAATTCCAAGAACATCAGTAGGAAGAAGCCACCAGGCAGCACTAGCAATTAACCTGAGAGGAAAGACAGGGAACCAATAGCAGGAAAATAATATGAAAAGATAAGCCAATACATATCAGTTATAATCACCAATGTAAATGGTCTCAATTTGTTAACTGAAAGAAACAGACCCGCAGAATGGATCAATAAACAATAACCAACAATATGCTACATGCAAGAAACACACTTAATTCACAAAGAAATTTATAGAATATAAGTCAAAGGATGGAAAACAGTACTCTATGTTGTAGAACCCAGAAAAAAGCAAAGGTAGCTATTCTATTAACAGACAGTATGAACATCAAGCCAAGACAGATCAAAAGAGATAAAGAAAGTCACTACATACTTGTCATGGGAAAACTTCAAGAAGAAGAGATAACAATCATAAATATGTATGCACCAGATACAGGGACAATCAATGATATAAAACTATTAATGGACTTGAAAAATCAAATAAGCACTAACATAATTGTAACAGGGAACTCAATGCTCCAGTGTCACAAGCAGACAGATAAACTAGACAAAAAATCAACAAAGAAATATCAGAACTGAACAAAACCTGTGACGTAGTTATCTACAGAGTGTTCTACCCCACAACATCAGCATAGATGTTTTTCTCAGCTGTGCATGGGAGGTTGTCCAAAATAGATCATGTACTAGTCCTTGGCACATGCTTAGGTAAAGGCAAAAGAATTGAAATTCTCCCATGCACATTATATGACTACAGCGCAATGGCAAAATAAGCTGCAAAAGAAACCACAAAATCTTCATAAAAACATGGAACTTAAGTAACAACCTATTGAAAACCAATGGGTCACAGATGAAATTAAAGAAAAAATTAAATGGTATTTACAATTACATGGTAATACTAATACAACATTCAAAACTTACAGGATTCAGTGGAAGTAGTCCTAAGAGGAAATTCATATTAGTGAATTCTCATATTAGGAAAACAAAATGAGCTCAAATAAACAATGTCAGGTTGAACTTCAAACACCTAGAAATAGAATAAATGAAGCCCAAACCTCATATGAGAGAGAAAATTATAAAACTAAGAACAGAAATTAGTACAATTGAGATTAGGAAAATAATGCAAAGATTCAATGAATCTGATTGGTTCTTTGAAAGATTAAATAAAATTGATAAGCACTTACCCAACTTTATCAAAACAGGAAAGAAAAGACTCAAATGCATGCAATTAAGAATGAAAAGGGTGAAATCACAAAGGATCTTTTGAAAATCCAGAAAATCATCAGTAACTACAAGAACTATTAATAAGATGGAAAACACAGAAAAAATGGAGAGATTACGAGATACATATGAATTACCAAAGTTGAATCAAGGAGACATAAAAATTCTAAATAAACCCATATCATTCAATAAAATTGAAAATGCAATTTAAAATTTACCAACAAACAAAAACCCAGGCTCTGATGGATTCACTGCTAAAGTCTGCAAGAAACTTTAGAATGCAATTTCTCTTAAAACTTTTTAATGAAATTGAAAGGGAAACAAAACTCCCAAAGTCATTCTAGGAAGCAAGTGTTACCCTGATGCCAAAATCAAAGAAAGACCGAACCAAAAGGACAACTAAAGACCAATCTCCCTAATGCATGTGGATGCAAAAATCTTCAATAAGATACTCAGAAACAGAATACAGCAAATTATCAGGAAGATTATACACCATTACTATTGGGAAGCATGAATTGTAAATTGCCCTGCTATCTATCCTAGGCTCTCCTTTCTCTGCCTACCTTGTGGAATGCAGAATTCACCTTTCCCTAGGTCAATGAGACTAGCACCCAGGTGTGGGTGTTTATTTTGGCTTGTTTCCTTTGTAATGTCACCTGCCCATTTTATCACTGCCTCTATACTGTCCTCTGTCCCCTCCCCTACTCCAGCTAATAAAATGGTAGCTAGTGGTAGATTTGGGACCTTTTGTTCCTAGAGTGCAACTGGTCATCCCGGAATCCCTGCTGCTCTACCCTCTACTTTGTTTCTTGCTCTTTCTTTCTTTCCTGCCACAAGCTATAACCTTGGCAGTAGACTGGAACCCACTGTAGGGGTCTCCAATCAGTGGTACTGTGGGAAGGGTTGCTAACAACCGGCACCCAATGAGCACTCCTAAAAGGCTCAAGTCCTGTAGAAGAACATCCAAAGGGGAAAATGCGCTTACCTACGGCAGTTGATAACATGGGGTCGAAGGCACGTGTATGTTGACATACAATGGCTTACCATCGTGGCTGCCCTCTCGGTTTGTGTGACTGTGGAGAGAGGAACATCCCAGCCCCATGGTGGAGCCTATCTCTATCTGACCCTCCAGTGCAAGCATTCTCTGGAGGAAAGTCCAGTACCACAAATACTGAGATTTGTAAGTTACAGAATCTATGATAGGGAGACAACTAAAAAAGACAATGCAAGAGGCTTGTATGCTGGTGATGCACGCTTTTTCCCAAAAACTCCTAAAAATATGTTTGTTGCTGTGATAGCCATTATAGCCTATACACTGTTTCAACTACTGCAATTATAAAAATAAAAAGGGGCAATGTTGGGTACCACTAATTGTAAATTGACATACTATCTGCCTTAGAGATTCTTTGCCCTGCCTACCTTGTGGACTAGTGATGGAAGGCAGAAATCACATTCTTCTAGGTCAGTGAGATTAGCAATTAAATCTCACTGTTATGTGTGGGGATGGATTTGGGCTTGTTTCCTTTGGGATGTTAAATTTGCCCATTTTACCACTTCCTCTGTGCTGTTCCAGGAAAAGTATCCTATTCTTTCACCTAAATAATAATGCTAATGAAATGGTAGCTATCTATAAAGTTTGGGTCTTTTGTTCCTAGAGTGCAGCTGATCATTCAGGAGTCCCTTCTGCTCTACCCTCTACTTTGTCTCTCGCTCTTTCTTTCCTGCCATGTGCTGTAACCTGAGCAGGAGACTGGAACCCACTATGGGGGACTCCAATAATAGGCACTGTGAGTAAGGTCACTAATACATGATCAAGTAGGATTCATCCCAGGAATGCAGGGACAGTTCAACGTACAGAAGTCAGTAAATGTAAAACATTGTATCAACAAGGAGAACAATCACAGGATCATCTCTATAGATACAGAAAAATTTTTGATGTAGTCCAACATCCATTCATGACAAAACCCTACAGAAAACTGGAATAGATTGTCTTCATATCAATTTGATGAAAGCCATTTATGATAAATGGACAACCAATATCATACTAAATGATGAAAAACTGAAAGCTTTCACTCTAATATTTGGAACAGGACAAGAATGTCTATTAACACCAATCCTATTTAATGTATTTCTAGAGACATTAGTTAGAGCAATCAGATAGGAGAACAAATAAAAGGAATAAAGATAGTAAAGGGAAAAGTAAAATTGTTATTTGCAGATGACATGATGCTCTACCAAAAACTCCACCAAAAACCTTCTAGATTTGAGAACAATATTCAGTCACATAGCTGGATACAAAGTCTGCAAAAATCAGTAGCATTCTTAACACAAACAATAAACTCACGACAGAGAAATCAAGAAAATGACACTTTTCACAATAGTATTGAAAAAATATGAAATACTTAGGAATGAGTCTAACAAAGGAGGTGAAAGATGTCTACACTGAAAACTACAGTACTGTAAAAAAGAAGAGTGAAGAAGATATCAGAAAATTGAAAAATTCCTTGCTCTTGGGTAGGAAAATCCAACATAATGAAAATGGTCATACTCCCAAAATTTTTAAGCAGGTTTAATGCAACCTTAATCAAAGATAATATATTTCACAGAATTAAAGAAAACATTACTGAAATTCTTTTGTAACCTGAAGATACATAGGTTAGCAAAAACAATTGAAAGCAACAAAGGCAAGACAGAGGGCATCACAATCCCTGACTTCTAATTATACTACAGAGCTACATGATAAAAACAATATGATCCTTGTAACAACAATATCCGCCTCAGCAGAAACAGCAATGAACAGACCTGGCCATCAGTGGAACAGGTTAGAATATGCAGAAAACTCTCCAACAAGGCCAAGCACATTCACTGGAAGAAAGATAGCCTCTTAAAAAATGCTACCAAAAATGATTTTCCACATGCCAAAGACTAAAACTATACCTGTTATCTTACATTTTACTTATCACTGGGACAAAATACCTGAAGCCCAAAGTTGGGAAAGGAAAAATTTATTTCTTATAGTTTTTTGAAGTTTCAGTCCATACTCAGCTGGCTCCAAGGCAGCGTGGCTGCAGTTCATGGAATCTGCAAACAGCAAGGCAGAAACCGGTAAGAGACAGAGATACACCTTCTTCCAGCCATTACATTGTATGCTGCCTCCACCCCTAGGTGGGTATAGCACTGACACCATCAATCCAAGAGCTAGACCATGAACCAATCACAAATCCATAATGCAAACACAAGAGGGGTTGGAGGCCCCCTGGAGGCCACCAACATAAACCATGACACCTATGTCTCTCACTATGCATTAAACTAAAATCAAAATGGATCAAAGACCTAAATATTGAAACAGAAACACTACATCTGCTAGAAGAGAGAATAGGCAGACCTCTTGAACACACTGATGTAGGCAAAGGTTTTATAAGCAAAACCCCATTTGCATGGGAAATATTACAAAGAAATAATAACTAGGTCTCATTAAAAAGCTTTTGCACAGCAAAATAATTCACCAACAGAGTCAAAAGACAACATACAGGGTGATAAAATATTTTAGCTAATTTTTTCTCAAAGGACTAATATAGAGAACATATAAAGAATTGAAAAAAATCACAGCCCCCAAATTTAAAGACCCAATCCAAAAATGGGCATCTGAGATGAATATACACTTCTCAAATGAAGAAGTCCAAACTGCAAATAAATATGTGAAAAAAAAATGTTCAACATCAAGACATTCAATTTAAAACAATGCTTAGATTCCATCTCACTACAGAAAGAATGGCTATTATCATGAAATCAGCCAATAACAGTGCTGGAGGGGATGTGGGGGAAAAGGAGTCTTCCTTCACTGTTGGTGGGAGTGTAGACTCGTGCAACCGCTGTGGAAATAAATCAGTGTGGAGATTCCTCAAAAACTCAGACTAGAGTCCCATTTGACCCAGCTTTTTCCTTTCTTGGTATCTTCCCAAAAGACTTAAAAGCATGATAGCACAATGATACACGCAGACCCATGTTTATAGCAGCTCACTTTGTAATAGCTAAATTTTGGAAAATAGTCCAAATGTTCATGCACCAATGAATGGATTTGAGAAAGATGTGGTGTTTTATGCAGTGGAGTACTGTTCTGCCATAACGAGGCAGAATAGAACTGGAGACATTTATAGGTGAATCAATGCACCTTGAGACATACTCTTAAGTGAAATAAACTGGATACACATACAAATATCACACTGTCTCTCAATGTGAGAAATTGAAGTGTAAGGAACAACCAAATTGTAAAATAAATGTTGTGAACTAGGAAGAGATTGTTCAAAAGGGAAGAGGAACCAGGGAAGGGGGAGGAGGAAAGGAAGGAAAGGAAAAGAAAAAAATGAGAAAAGGATAAAACGGAAATAAAACTTTGTAAATAAGGAGGGGAAGAGGATTGGGAAAAAAAGAGGAATCAAGATATATATATCTTGATGAATGTCATCACTATGTATATTTAAATTTTACCAATAAACTTAATTAAAATAAAATAAAATAAAAATTGTTACAGGATGGGTGGGGGAGAGACAATAAAATCCATGTTGTCCCAGTAGAAGAAAGCCCTGTTTGGACTTAATGCTGCCTGGTGAATGAGTAAGTTAAAGAATGAGAAGGATTACTTATAGCATGACTCGTAGTCATCAATTATGTTAAAAATATTAAGGACAAATTAATATTTTGAATTTGGATTAAATATCTAATATTCCTTGGGATTCTAACCTAAAGGCATTTTAAGATACTTCAATTTTTCTTTTAATGTCTAATGGATGTTAGTGTTTTATTATCAAAATATGTATGAAAACTTTGAAAAGTAGGAAGCAAAATGAGAGAGGAACAGAATCTGTCTTGTTCCATGTCAGTGGTTTACCTGAAACAAATACCCAAGTTTGCATATTTTCTGTTGGAAATAGTTTCAACTCCTGATTTCCAATAGGAAAAATGTTTTCAAAGGAAATATAAACCAGTATACCAGGAGCATGGCTCTTGGGAACTTTAATGTTTTTAACGACAGCATCTTGACACACAACATAATACTGAAAAGAAGGACCATGTTGAATATGAAGCATATGAATCAGAGCTGAGAATGAAGCATATGAATCAGAGCTGAGAGTTGCAGAGTGTGTTTAAGCTCTCATATTCATTCAGACATTTCCTCGGGGATTTTTATCAAGCGTAGTCTATAACCGTCACCAAAAACAGAGTCTGAAGAGGCCTAAAAACTGAGATAAAGAACTTAATCCACTCTGCCCATAGAATAGGTTCAGAGGTTCACTGACTCCTATCACAGAAAAAGAATTCTCAAAACTAGTCAGTAAGATGCACAAGAAGGGTTTTATTAGGCAGAAGTTCAGAAGTCACACTCCAAGAAATGAAATGTGGGCCCTCAAAAGAGAGGTACGTTATTTCCCAGAATGGGAAACATGCTTCTTCTGAGGTGATGGAAACTGGAAAGATGTCCTATTCCCTAGAATATGGTTGGTCCATATTACAGCTAAGTCTAGTTTATTTATTTATTTTTTAGACGGATAATTTAAGTATTTTTTGAATTCTTTTGACCTGTTCCTTTATCTTGGCATCAGGTTCCTCTATTTTACTTTCATTAATTAAGCCAATTTATGGACTTTCAGTATTCTTGAGGAATTCTGAATGTGATGGGTCCGGAGGGTAAGGGGTACAAATCTACCCAAGGGAATGCTGATATGGATTGCCCTGGAGAGCTTCAATTGGCTCCTGGAAGTGGTAGCTTTTTAAAATCTACATTGTTTTTTAGTTATAATTTCCTTGTTTCCTTTTTCCCCATCTTTTATTTATTTTATTGTAGCCCGGTAACCAAAATACATGTCCTCTCATAGAGTTTTACAATCCAGATGGAGAAACAGATACAGAGAATCAATGCCACAAAGAACCTGTTATACTAATTCTGAAAAGTTGTCAAAATCAAGATTTTAAGAAACAGCACATTCATTCCCCAGGTGTTGATGGGTAGGACTCATAGGTTTTTGTGAAGAAAGTGCCTCTATTAAAATAACAGTACCTGTCTTCTTTGTAAGAAATGGACTTATGAAAAATTCTTCCCAATTCAGAGGGTGCCTTACACCCTCTGGTAAATGTGCAGTTAATGTTCATGATATGCAATAAGAATGCAAACTCAAAAGATCTAACAATATACAAAAAAGAATATAATTGATTTCGTTCAAATGCATAATTTAAAAAAAAATAATACTAACATGCTGTACTCTTACCCCTATTGTTCCGAAACTTTCTGGCTTTCTTCTCATCTTTTTCTTGCATAGATGGGTCCATATCCATTTGATCAGGTACCAGAGAGACTTGGGGCTGGGGATGACATTGAAGGGAGTGGGCAGAGTTCCGCCTTCTTCAAAATAACTCATCCAGAGCTTTGTTCGAGCAAATTTCCATTCTATGTCTGCATGGTCCTGAAGGGGAAAATATGACAACTTCTGACAGGTTTCTTAATTAATAGGGTGAAATAAACCTCACACAGAGCCTGAACCTGATTTGGAGTGGTTCTTGAGACATTAATTAAATTTCTTATGAAAACACTGCTAGCTTCCAAAGACAATCATCTAAACATTTCAGAGGATGGCTCACTCTGCACGGAGTCACAGCTTTTATGTCACTTTTTGCCCTCCTTTCTTCAGTGTAATAGAAATCTAAAATAGGTCTATGTTACAGTGACTGCAGTAATTAGCTATTATACAAAGATGAGTCTGAACCTCTTGTACTGTAGACTCTCATCAATGCAATTTTATTAGGTCCAGGCCAAAAAACAAGGCTCTGTATGTTTCCAGAGACTTCTCTTCCTGTTAATGGGATTGCCACCTTTGCAGAATGGCATAACTTAGCCTTCAGTGAAGCCAGATTTTATGTTTTATGTTTCCGTGTGAATAATTTTTCTTTTCTTTTTTCTTTCTTTTCTTTTCTTTCTTTCTTTCTTTCTTTCTTTCTTTCTTTCTTTCTTTCTTTCTTATTTTTTCTTTGTTTGTTTGTTTGTTTCTTTCTTTCATTGATAGTGCTAGGGATTGAACCTGTAGCCTTGCATATACTAGGCAAATGTTCTACTGTTAAGCTACATCCCAACCTTCACGTGAAAAATTCTTGTACACCTTCTCACAGAGAAGTTCTTCTAATAAATGTATGATAGAGAATGAGCCTAGCCACAGCATTGGACCTTGGCAGATATCACTAGATCAGATAGGAATCTGGCTAGTGGCTGCCCACAGGCCCATAGATATATCACTCACCATTCATTATTCACTCCACTTTTATTAATCTCCTTGGGAAACTTTGAAACATTTGTGGGAATGAGATATTAAGGCAGTCTCTTCTTAAGTTAGCCATAAATCTGATTAAAGCAGACAATCTGGGAAGTAGGAGGTGGTAGAAATTGGGCATGTGTGTATTTTAACAATTCAAAATAATTCATTGTAAGAAATAAATTATTATAAAAGAGAACTAAGATTTTAGGGTAGTAGAACAATCTTAGACTATGGTCCATTGTAATATTATGAAATTTCTGTCCCGGTACATATCATATTTCTACTCTGCCCCACTGTGGTTTTGCTCAAGACACTGGATAGATTGTGCCTTGGAGCAACTTGCCCAGAGGATACACAGCCTTTGTTTTGCTGAGCAAATTGCTGATTGCACAGACTGGGAGAACTAGAGAACCTACAGTTTCCCTCCTCTTCCTTCTCCCCTCTTCTCATGCTTCATCTTTTCACTCCTCTGTCTCCCTTTTTTTCTAAACACACTTGCAGACTGCATGATTGTGCTGCATTAGTGGTGAAAAGTATACACTGTACACGCGGGTTGCAGCTGTGGAGAACAGAATTCGGTAAAATTAGTTCCAGGGAATGAAAAGTGTTGGCCTATGAATAGCTCTTTTTAATTCACTGGTTCTCAGGAAGTAACAAATTAAGGTTTATTCTGACCTACTTATGTTCCTCTATTGCTACTACTAAGGAGGTGCTTATTTGCTCGTGTTGTGGGAGTCTGTGAGGCTCCCACAGTCTGTGAGGCTCTATAATATAGTCCATAGTGCTAGAAGATCTGGAGATAAAGAGTCCTAAGCTGAGGGTGACTAGACCCTCTTCCCCTACTCACCTTTTCACTCCTACTCAACATGTGAAAGTTAGTTTAAGTTTCTTCTCTCCTTGGAAGCCTGCCTCACCTTCCCTCAATCTTTGGCTGTTTCCTGTTTGCATCCCAAGTCTAGTTTCTGTCTTCACTTTCAGAACATTCTCAAATTTCTATTCTCAATAATATCTATTTTTAATTTTTGGCCTTGTTACATTAATGTTTTCTTGAGATCACATACATTAATATTTTCTTAAGATCACATACTTGAGATCATTTTTTGTATAACTAATATTTGTATGTGATATGTCTGATATATGTTAGGTGCACAACAAATAAGTGACACATGAAAAACCACGAGTGGGAAGAAGGCTTTAGATATCGCCTGCCTTGCAAATATAAAATTGTCCTCCTATTCCATGCTTCATGCTTTCCCTGTGCTTCACCTCTTACCCTATGATTCTGTGTTAAGAACAGCAGAACAAAAACATGAAATCCTTAGAGTAAATTAATTTATTCTGGGGCAGGTGAGAATAAAATGTTTGACATGCCCATGCCCCAAGGAGGCTGCACCACAAGATCCTGGCAGATACACCTGTCTCAGGTTCTCAGTGCTTGCTTTTTTGTCTCAAAAGTGTTAGCATTAGGGCTAAATAAAAACTGAAACTTGAGGATGATTTTTAGCTCTGAAATAAAGTTACTGGGAAAAACACACTCCACAAAAAATGCCATGCTAATTTTGGATAATGTTCTTTTCTTGATAAAACTGGAATATTTAATATTTTACCAGAACCAAGTTGTTTACAATTTGTTTCTATTCAGCTTGGTAATGAAAGGCTTTCTAATATTTTGTTATTGTCATTCTGGGAAATGGAATCCACACTTGGGAAATGTATTGACTAGAGGGAAACAGAACTTCAGAAACAAATATAGTTACATGGAGGCTAAACTTAGAAAAAGCAATGTAGAGATAATCTTGAAGTGTGTAGGAGAGCATCGGTACAATATGTGTCTATTTGAAACTCTGCAAGGAAAGTAATTTAGCTTAATTTATTCATTAATTAGCAAATCTTTATTGGGCACGCATTCTGTTTCCAAATCTTGTTTTATTAACTAGAAATATTGTAATGTACAACAATTTTGTCAAGGAGTACTCTGAATTGTATTTAAACATTTGTAGAGGCAGATTTTTCCTATAAGACATCTGTCACTGACACAAACCAGCACAAAATATGAAAGTATTTTTTTTGTTTACTGATTCTTGAGCTAAAATGATCATTACACATGACAATTTCTCTTATTATATCTAGCTTCTAAGATGTGGAGTTGAAATCTAACCATGTAGGTATACAGAGCTTTAAGAAAGTGAAAACGTGATTGCTTTTTCCCATGCCAGGTTTCTTTCTGGGCTATCTGTTGTGTGTTACCAACCTGACGTGAGTTTGCTTTAATCCAGGTGGCATAGGAGACATTCAGAGACTGCAAAGCCAGAGAGACTGCAAATCTAGATGTGTGCTGCACAGTGGGGAGCTCTCTGTCCTTCACTGCCTCCTGCTTCCCATAAAGAATGACTCCCTTGCGAAATATATTTACCTTTATAATCACAGGTAAAATGACAGAACCAGCTTACATATAGTCACGTAGAATAAGCTGCATCTCAGAAGTTCCAAATTAACTGTTTATGTTATAATTTTGATCCTTATCATCAATAGTCAATTGTATGTTTTATTTCCTATCATAACAGAATGGAATGGAACTGGCAACCAGGCATTCTAGAGGGAAAAGTGAAGTAGAAGTAGTAAACTTACAGCAATTAGTTGGTAAGAATTATTCATCATAGCTATTAACATATTGAGTAAAACAACCAGAGAGATGACATTGTATGTCCCAAACATGGTGGCACCAACAAACTCAGTGAATTCATGCTGTGCCTTCACATTGGTCACATACAGATTGATGAGCCCAAATATTGACCAAAACAGTGATTGGAGTGTCTCAAATAACCTAGAAAGAAAACAACACCAATATGTAAATTGAAGTATTACATAATAAAGCATGGAAATAGGACTTGGCACTATTATGTATTATGTATATTTGATTAACAAAATATTTATCAAGAATGAAATAATTTGTACAATTATAAAGTCATATTTAATAAAGTCAATAATAAATAAAATCAAATTTAATTGATAATTTAATTTAATTAATAAAGTCAAATTTAACATAATTAAATAATTAAAGAAACTTTTAATCAAACTAGCACAAATTATAAGCAGAATTATCCTAGATATCTCACACTTAATTTTCCTAAGAATATTGAAAGGTACATTCAGTTTCCTAGGTCTCAGGGACCCAGAGCCCCTTTTCAGATAACTAGTAGGCTACAAATTGTTTTTGTTTCCCCAAAAGGCTGAGGGAAATATCAAAGTCTAACATTTTGTGACATACAGAAGTTATGTAAAATTCATTTTAATATCCTTAAATAAAATTTCATCAAACACAATCCCACTCTTGCATGTATATGCTTCTGATAGTTTATTTTAGGCCAGAAACAGTGACAAAAGTAGTGACATCAGCAAATATGCAGTTCACAAATTCTGACATATTTATGACTTGTTTCTATTCATAGGAAGTTTGTCAATCTCTGTGCTGAGTCACTGATGCGTAGTTAATAAATGATAGATCTTAAAACTCAGTCTTTAAAAAAAAGTCATTTCTTTTACCTGATTTTGTTTGGGAAATATTAAAAGCAATATCATTGTTATAGATTTTTCAGCTATATAATTAAAATTGCACATATATATTCCATAAGATGGCGAGGAGTCTCAGAGTGCTTAGATAATAAAATTTGATATTTTTATATATCAAGGCAGATTTTATTGCTTCCAGCCAATGAACAAACTGATGAGTTTACTGAAAGTAAAACTGATTGAATTTACTTTGAAAAATGGAATAATTTGAGGAGAAACTAAACCCATATGGAAAAGTATTTGTTTCCATGGGATTATGTGAAATAAAAAATAACAGAGTGAGGAAAAGTTTTTTAAAAAGACTATGGTTAAATTGCACTGAGGAACCAAAAACAAAAACCCTATTACATCTGGCGTGGTGACTAAGGAAGGATTTCATTATCTAGATAGTAGATTTGAATCATATCGTGGAACCAAGTCAATCACGTTTTGGGGCAGCTTTCAGTCTCAATAACTTAGTGTACTAGTACTTAGTGTACTACTTTGTGCAATAGTGGTTTTCATGTGAGTCTCTGGATATCTTTCCTCACACAGTGCCTCAGTGGATCAGGTCAAATCTTGGTCAAGTGATTCAAGGAAAGACAATTCGTACGAGCCAGTTGCTCATGGGCAGGCCTAAACTGAGTATGATCAGATTTCCTCTTTAGGAAAACTTACTTTAGAAACATGAAGATAACGAGTTAGATGCCAAAAGAGTTAGATGCTAAAAAAGGTGCAGATGACATAGTTGTGGTATAGATTTAGGGTCATTAGACTAGGAAGGGATACCGAAGTTTTGAGATAGAGCAAATTAGGAGGCTGAGAATTCGTAGGAGTAAGCCAAGTAATAAACACCAAGGTGATTACACATGCTGTGGCTGACTCACATTAGTGCTGACACACAGAGGGAAAATTCTGCGTGCCAACTCCTGTCCTTCTTAGGATTAGGTCCTGCCCTTGCTACCATCATCCTTAACGTGGAGGTTCAAAGAGTTTTAATTCTGTGCTTTTTTCTTACAGTAAAATGTCTGATACTTGAAATAAATCATATAGTTTTGGCCAATATAAGGGAAAGGAATGTAACTAAATGTTCCAAAATTGGCACCTAAGGCTGGATTTCCCCAAATTTGCTGCTAAAACAAAGGAAAACAAACAACAACAACAACAAAACAAGTAACCAAGCTCATTGTATTTGAACAATTAATTCTAGGAGATGAAATTTAATTTGTATTTATTTTTCTAGAGCTGATAAATGATACCACAGATTACTGAAAGCACCAAGTGTGCTGGTCCAACCTAACCAGACTGAGGTATGTTATGCATTATGTGAGAAGGTAATGGTATATTATTGGCAACCCAGATGTCAGATTGGAATAAAACTAGGGTATGTTAAATCTAATGCGTTGACTTTAGGGAATGGTCAGTAAGACTTATTCATTGAAAATTTCTCAGATAAAAGTAAATTTGGCCTTAAATCATGAGCTTCATTTTAATTTTTTTATTTTACTAAAACTCAGGTAAATTACTCAACTTTCTGATATCCTTTGGATTTAATGTGAAAAAAAGTTCCTATTGGAAATGATATATATTCTCATTGTGACTATAGAAATATATTTGAGGTGGTTTTTGCTTGACATGAATAGCTATTTTGAAAAAGTTGAAAGTTAAATAGCACAAATTGCATAATGAATTATATAAAATAAGGATTCATAAATCCCATAGCAGTTACTATTCAAGTGTTCTAATAAAATCAATGAAGCAGATTAAACAGACTGTTATGGTTGAATAGTACATGTTTCCCACTAAGAATAGCAAGTTCTTAAGAAACATCAGTAAATCTTGTGAGAAAATATTTACTGATTTTTTTAAAGCCCAATTTGAAAAAGGAAAATAATCAAACTAAAAGGGAATTTTGTAATTAAGTGTACATTTTATTCTTCTTTTTCTTACTTTCAGTGAAATATATCAGTAGGGAGATTTATAAAACAGTTCCACTGAACTAAAATATATTTACTTTTCAGATGAAGTAGGGCCATAGTGTTTAGGTATTTCTAAATGAGTCATTCTTTTAATAGATTGATTTTAAAAAGTCAATCTAAGTTTATTATTTCAAAGAAATATTTTGATCATTAGTGATTCTCAAATCTATGGAGACCAACATTGCCGGTACCTTTAAGAATAATTAGTTACACCACAGTGCAAAATGCCTGCGTGTGATTAATATTTTCTTCTGGGCAGAGGAAACATTTCACTTTCCCATAATAAGTGCCATGAGTTAATTAAGTGGCACTTAGCAAAAAATCTGAGCTGAAGACAAAATTAGAGGGTAGCTTTGTATGGGATGGGTTTCTGTTTCCTAAAAGTAACATTTTATTTGTTGCCCTTTGGAAATATTTCTCAAGTACTCTTTTTTAAAAATAAGTTTCTTTCCTGGTTAAAAGTTTTCAAGTAGATAAGCTGAACAAGTATAAAGGCAATGTATTCTGTAGCTAAGGTTTTCTTCTTTTCCAAGAGACTAAAATCAAAAGAAAACATACATTAATTCAAGAACCATCTGAATCTTTACTTTATAACTGAAAATGTAATATTAAAACAGTACAATGTAATTTTAATTGCCCAGTTCCAGCCATTAAGATATATATCTCCTTGCATAACAAGACAGCACCTGTCACAACTCCCATGTCCCTCTTTTCATGGGAGTCCCTTACCCGGGGGTGCTACCTTACAATTGTATATAGACTGAGTGATTCCAGCGACTGTTTGATGTTTTTCATTGACCTGTCTTTATTTGCATATTCATGAGGAAATAACATGGAAGTGTGAGCAGCAAGCACCCATTGGTGAGTGGGGGATGCACAGAGACATACAAAACCCAAATTGTAGTCAGTGGCCCCAGGATCTCTCAGGCAAATGTGAAATCAGGAAAGGCATTCTGGGAAAACATTTTTGCGATAGGGAAAAGATAAAATTTTGCCAATTGGTAAGATAACAGAAAGGGATTTCTGGAATAAGTGAAAAAATTGACATCCCAGGGAATTTAATCTGGGAATATGGAAGGGCAGCACATTTTGGTGAGTCAGGTGAAAGGTGAGTAGAAAAGGTGGCAAAAGGCAGATCACTAAAGGGTATTTTGTGTCAAGCTAAAGAGATGTGTCTATGATTGGTGAGAAATGGGAAGCTATCTCGATGCTTTTACCAGGAGAGCCTCTGATCTTGATTTGGAAAGAATGTCCAGGAAGCAGGATGAGGGATACGTGGAAAATGCAGAAACCAGGAATAGAGGGACTTAAACTTGGGCCTGGGCCATGAGCAAAACAAGACGGTGCAGAGTGAAAAGATAACAGAGAGCAATAAGCATGGTTCACAGCACATGAGGGGGATGAGGGAAGGAAACATCTAGTACAAAATATAAGCCTTTAATCTCAATATCAGGCTAGATTACGGTGACGCTGACTAAGAATGGAGTTGGAAAGGAGGAAGAACAAGTTTTGAGAAAGCTGGATAAATTCTTTCTGACGGAAGTTTTTCTAACTGGAGGAAGCACACAATGAAAGATACCGAGCAATCAGCTGGGCATACTGTACAGCGTGGAGACAGGATCTGATCCTGCCTGGCCATACGACTAAGCAAGTGGACCCACTGAGGCATAGGGACAAATACAGAAACCCAGCTGTTTTCACGGGGACCCTCTTCAGAGGGCTTGCCGTTAGAATGCTGAGAGAAACCACTTTTTAAAAGCAGTAATTGGAGTAGTTTGTCAGAGAAAAGTGAGAGAAAGAAAAGATAAAGTGGAAAAGTATTAGTAGAATTAAAGGAGAATGGGCCAGGGATATAGCTCAGGAGCGCAGGGCCGGCTTGTGGTGGAAGCAGAAGTTAAATTGTAATTGAAGAGTAAGGAGAGGAGAGAAAAGGAGATGCCATTTTAAATTTGCTCAGATTAAAATGGGGAGAAAGACAGGAACAGAAGGTCAAAGAAAACACAGGACGGTTCAAAGTTTTATCTGTGTTCATACTGCGAGTGGAAGAGGTTGAAAAGTTGTGAAATAAATAAAAGATAGCACTCTACTACTTGTGCTAAACAGTTATTACTGATAACATTATATGAGAACACGGACAATGCTTTAGGTACTTCACGTAAAGTGTGTTTTCTAAACTTTATATGCACTGAAATCTCTAAAATGGTGGGCAGAAAAAATAGCCTGAAAATTTATGGAAGATACAGAATTACAAAAAAGAAAATTGGTAGCCAATTAAAGCACAGAAATAAGAGATAGAGCTGGGGCCCTGAGGAGGCCCTTTCACAACGACTGACATTCATTATGCTTAAATAGGACATGTTTATTAATATTTTCTTTTAGTTATTGACTACTATTGAGCAAAACTAACTTTTTGAATGTGGGTATACAGTTTATTATATGGAAAAACTGGGCTGAAATATTTCATTAATTTAGTTGAATGATTTGGGCCTACAATATTTGAAATATACAGTTGTCTATTGTTTTTCATGCTAAGGAAGAAACCACTGATATAAATAAATTAAAATAATATGTAATCCAAGAAATATATATATATATTGCTTGTGATATATATATATATATATATATATATATATATATATATATATGAGACTAAAATTTATGTTAGATATTACACATAAGACCTCTTGCCATAATCTTCTTGAACTTAAAATTAATTTGTAATATGCAATTACTTAGCAAGACACCAGTAATAGATGCAAGGGGATTCCTGAGGACAAGTGTTAGGTATAAACTTGAGGACAGTAGAGGAAACCAGACAGGTGAGAGAGAAGAGCTGAAACCTGTAATGTTAACTCAGTTCTAGGCATTGTGTGGAAGTTCCTTCTGCAGACAAATTATGGTATCAGAAGGATAAGGCAACAGATATCTACTCAGTGGACTTAGTGTGTAGCTTGAATTAGGGAGCACAGTACAAAGTAATAAGGAAGTTGTGTACACCCAGGAAAGCCGTTAGAGGTGCGATTCTTGTTTATGAAAACAGGAGTCAGTGGGACCAGACTATTACAACTTCTTAATCTTCCTCGCCACAGCAAGTAGGACTGCAAAGGAGGAGGGCAATGTAAATTCAGAAAGCTAAGATGCTGTCCAAGGTCATAAGGCAGGGATGCACCTGACAGAGGGTTTTATTGTGTCCCTCCTGCTTGGGTCCAGAATATAACAGGAGGAGGGTAACAAGGAGGTAACTAAGCTGTTTGGTCCAAAGAACTGCCCCTTAAGAGCAAAGACAAAAGAGCTGAAAGGGCTGAAAATGATCAGGGGAAGCTGTGCCTTCTGTCTGATTCCAGGATCGAAAGGAGTTAAAGAAGCTAAAGTTGAGATGAAAATTTTATGTGCAAATTAACACATGTACATTAGTTAGACAGGTTTTTAAACTGCAGGATCAAAGATAAAACAGATGTAAGATTAAATCAATGTAAGCATTTTAGCTAAAAAGGATTTAGTTTATGTGAAATTGCTGATTTCCTCCCAGTTGGGAAATTAATGTCCGTCGTTATAGTACATGCAATTCTATGATGGTTCAAGAATAAGGATCTGACTTCTAAAGTCACCTAAAAAATGACTTACATGTGCCATCTACATAAAGCAAAACTAGGTCATCTTTTAGCCTGCAGATGGTTGGTCTTCTGTCACAGTGGAAGGGGAAGGGGCTCGGGGGGTTTTAGTGATAGCTGTGTAGAACCCAATACAGTGCTCATGAGCCTGTGGTGTCAGCAAGTCTGATTTGACAGTGGATGTTGTCAATTGCTCATCCGGTGTAGGGACAAAGAGAATTTTGCATGCATAATAATAGTGATTAGGTTAGTCTTGAGCTTCCATTTTGAATTATTTTATTTTTAATGTTTGTATGTTTGTGTAGAGAACTAGAGAATGAAACATGCATGGGAAGGGACATTGGTACCCCGAAGACTAGCAAAAGCAGCATACAGGAGAAGGGACCCCAGTATCAGGGAAACACGTGAAGAAAGATTGAAAAACACTTGGGTTTCCAAACACGATTGGTTTTAAGTAGATTCTGTCCTTTAATGTACTGGTAAGTTGCCTATAGTTTATACGTGTCTCTTTTTACCCCATATTAAAATATATGCATATTTTATATATATGTTTTCCTTTCTGTGAGATCATTTAAAAGAAAGGATGACATCAAAACTTGAATTAAATGTACTAGGTTTTTTAATGCCAAAATATTCATTTTCACTCAAAGCCATGTTTTCTGTTTTCTACATTATGCATAATTCACATTCTCCTTTTCCATTGGAGCTACTTCTCATGGATTTTTAAATTCTCTATATAGTATACTCCAAATTCTGTCCAGTGTTACCAAAAGCAATATCTATCCAACTTACGTGGAAAATGCATTATTCTGCTTTTCACATCGTATGCCTTTGCAGCTTAACCCTTTTGTTTCTTCATAATAGAAGTAAAGCTGATTTAGACCATTTGCAAATGCTAGCAACACAAGGCAGTATATGAATAGAAACTTCAGAATGTCTAGCAGCATTCTTCCCAGAGATATTTGCAGAGGTCCCAGGTGAGAATTTGCAGTAAAAAGTGAGATCAGACGCAGGGAACTGAAGATGTTTGCAATAGCAAATAAAGCTTCAGCCACCAGGGTGGGGTGCCACATGTCCCATGATTCTCGCGGATGAAGAGCACTGTACTGGAGAAAACAAAGAGACAAAAGGAAAGTAAAACAAGCGCACGCCATGGGTGTGCTAAACCCAGACCTGAGAGGATTGTTCAGATCAATTCGGAACAATGATTTTTTTTATCTGGAAGATGAGGTCCTAACAGTAATCTAAACAAAAGTAGCAGTTTACTAATTTATTACTTATGAGCATTAATCAAACAGCCTTTTAAGACTACATTTGTCATTTATAGTTGTTGTTAGGAAAAACTCTATTAGTTGTTGTTAGAAAGCTCTACTTTTGTATGAGTCCCATCACAATATTCTCATTCTTTTTAGAGTTGTATTACCATGGGAGACCTTTATGTATGCTACTTGATTCTCCTTGAATCTAATGGATAATATTTTTAATTCTTCTTGGGGAGAAAACACATGAAAAGCTCTTGACCTTTTTCAATTCTCAGACTCTTGATTGACAATTAAAGACAATCAGGTTTGCATTAGATGAAAGTTATATTTTTTTATTTTTAAACTCTGGTAAATATACTTGAACCTTCCCACAAATACTATATCTTCAGCATAAAAGAGCTAATAATTGAAGATATAGGAAAAGAGTTAAGATACTGATATTATTCATCTTGACAAGTATTAGAGTGGATATGATGTCATTTTTTTCTTCAAACACCAAGGCCCTATTTTCTTTCCTTTCTTTACTTCTTTTTTGAAAGATACACACTTCTAAGTAGAGAACAACTCTCTGTTGTGTGATTTTGCGTCTCTTGTACATAGTTTAAGACTATCTCAAAATGTAAACATTGTGTACAGAATGGAAATGGAAATGGAAATTCTCACAGCATTTAATACAATGTGTGCTTAAGAACCATTTTCTCCCACCAAGTATTCTCAGACCAGAGACGCAGACAGGTGTAGCTAAGTGCAATAAAAGTTCTATAAGAGATGAATACAAATTGCTGTAGGAGTAGAGAAGATTAATTCAGTGTAGTGCTCCTAGGGAACGGAATGGATAGAGCTTATGTGCTGTCAAATCTTTCAGAGTTCTTCCAATCTAGAGGAGGTGCTATGCCTTATTCTGGATTACACACCAGTGGATGGCAGTTAGATGAAAAATCTATCATCACATTTGATAGAACACAGCTCTCCTATGGCTCTATTGTGCATGAAGTCCTTCTTTATGAATTATCTGACCTGGGACTCAGAAAGTCATAAAAAGTCTTACAAACATGAGATGTCAGATTCTTTCTCAATGTAATTGTCCAAGTTGGGCTCAGTGTCAAGTACTTTGGTAATTATTAGGAAGTGAAGTTACCTGACTATGTTCATGCTGGGCACTGTCAAGGCTTTCTCAACCCAACAGTGCTGGTACCTGGATTGCATGATGTTTGAAAGGCAGACAACTCTTGACAGAGATTTCCCAGGCAACTTAGGAGCATCTCTCTTGGAGCCATTTGCTGACATTTCCAGGATCGTAAGCCTAGGGACCTTGGACTCCTCAGAGAGAATTTATTTACTTAAGAAACCTAAAGTCTTTTTCTTTCCTTCTGTCTCTTTCTCCAGGACAAAGACAGACAGCTGGCTCAGGTGCATTCCGTAAATTCTAAGATTCATAATTTTTGATTCTGTCTTCAGTGGTACAAACCCCTGTATGTGCAGAGTACATCTGGTTCTCATCATGTACCCCATTTGGAGGCTGAGGCATGGGGAACTGATGCTAAGATTGCAATTCAGGTAAGTTAATGTGTCTGTTCTTTGATCCAGAAATGTTGCTTCCTGTCAGAGATAAATACAGATATAAATACTGTATAATTATCTCTTGACTCAACTCGTTTAAAAGCTTTGCTTTCAAAATTTTCTCCTGTTGTTCATGTAAAGGTTTTCTTAGGCTTTTAAATTTAATCTTCACTTTATGATTTAAAGAACCATAATGTTCTTTAACTATGTAGAGAATAATAGCAATTTGTTATTAAATGTATTTTCCACTCCTATTATTGGAAGTTAAAATTAATTTAGAATTTAAATCTTTCATTTTACTCAATTATCTTAAATCTATTTGTAAATTTAGACCCAGTTTTCATTTTGACACCGTGCTTTGTCTCCTGAGTATCCCTTCAGGATCTTCTTTCTCACCTGCCCTTTAATGTTGAGTTTGCTCTTCAAGCATTTTCTCATTCCACCAACTTTTCCTACAGGCTTTCCATGATTTCCGCTTTCAGTGATGCCTCCCAACTATACCTCTCCGGCAGGACTTCTCTTTTTACAGTCCTGTTACATATCTTACTATGTGGTTAACCTTACCGTAGCTTGAATAGCTTATGGGCATCTCTCACTCACAGACTGATCTTAGAGAATGGGACCAGATCATGCAACTCAAAATCTGCTGCTCATTCACAAGTCTGCTCTTCAGATCTTATACGTATCATTACTTTTCTTCATCAGTGTCCTCACTGCCTGAAGAGAGCTCCTTCCCCTTCTTCAGGTGTTATGATGAGAGTTTCCTGACTCTTCTCCCTGCTTTGATTCTTATCTTGTCAATCATCTATTTTCTACCAAATGGTATTTTCAAGGGGAAACTCGGGCCATGTCACATGTAGTTTCATATTCTTCAAATACAAAAGCAATCCTATTGAGATGACATTTTGACTTCCTGTGTGTCACGGGAAGCCTCTAGAATCTGTGTTCCTATTTTCTTTTAAAGTTGAAATGCCACTGGTTTCTAATTAGCTACTCAATCTCTTAATACTAACAATTCCCCAAACTAGCCTCTCATTCTTTCCAATATGACTATCTATGAAAGCAGGGTCTTTTGTCCATCGTGAAAATGAATTATTTCAATTCTTCAGTTGTTACTCATTTGTCAGAGGTATGAATGCATGTTGATGCCTATTCTGTACCTTCAGGGAAAAGGTGTTAATAAATTAAGATACTGCTCATGCCAAGAACTTAGAATGTAGTGAAGAAGACAAACATTAATAAAGTAGTGCTCATATTTCTCTTTAGAATTAAAGTCTCACCAGAATGATTAGTGGATGAGGGGACCCTGGTAACCAGAGTTGCTAGGCCCATGTTGCACAGTAATTTCTGAAGGGGACATTAAGAACTATTTCAAGCACCTGTGGCCATAAAGTCCTACTTTCCTCTTTCAGTCAAGTGTTTGTTTTTTTTGTCTATCCCTACCATAATGTGGTTTTGCTCCAAACTGTCCTTCCTGTTCAGATTCTTTTATAAGATAACTACTCCTTTAACCTTTAGTATAACTATATAGTTGGGCACATAGTCTTGGGTTGCTAGTCAGTTTTGTTTTGCAGGGACCTCTGTCTAATGCATTTTTGTATGCTGAGCATATAGTAGAATTCTTTACGTATGACAGAAGCGTCAGAAACACACCAGGGAGAAAAATCATAGACACACCCCAAGCCATATTTTTAGAGAAGGTGCATTATTTGTAGAAATTTAAGTGGCTTGACACAACTAAAAATGGAGAATTTAGGAACAGTGACATAACCTGGAGAAAAAGCTTGAGCCAGTTCATGAAGTCCTTGGCATGAGGAAGGTATGAGTTATAACATTGGATCATAAGTTTCTTGAATATGGGAAAATACGTTAGTTCATCTTTATATCTTCTATAATCTATGATGCATTTTCATTAAAACCAAGCAATCAAAATGAGTAAAACTTAAATGCATATAATATGAAAACATTTACTACTCATTTTCAGATATCAAATGTCTACCAAAGTCCCACATGTTAAAGGCTTGATCTCCACCTTGGTGCCACTAGAAGCTGGTGAAAAATTTGAAAAGGGGTAGGAGGAAGCTTTAAGGCATTAGGGGTCATGCACCCTGAAAAGAACTGTGGGACCATGGGTGAACTCCTGTTTTCACCCCACTGTCTACCAAGATGTGTTGTCTTGCAAGAGGTAACCAGTCATAGACTGAAACTTCTAAATCGGTGAACCAAAATATAAACATTTTCTTTTTATAAACTGATATCATGGATATTTGTCGTAGTACTATAAACTGACAAACTTATTTGACTTATGAGATTAAATCGAACATGTATTAATTTCAATGTGTTAGATAATTATGTAGTGATT
The DNA here is from genome assembly GCA_004027455.1 of Hydrochoerus hydrochaeris. Taxonomy (NCBI): domain Eukaryota; kingdom Metazoa; phylum Chordata; class Mammalia; order Rodentia; family Hydrochaeridae; genus Hydrochoerus; species Hydrochoerus hydrochaeris. The sequence goes on from PVLA01003446.1 coordinate 188,809, forward strand.
AATAGCAATGGGCATAGGGTTTTCTACTTTAGTAAATCATTCTAGAATTCTGTAGGTCTCTTCTCTAGAACTAAAGGATTTCTTGGAAAATTCCATTCTTTGATGAGCAGACTATTGACATATCATTCAAAAAATGCAAACAACAGTGTTTATTCCTGTTTATCCACTAGGAAGAATTAATGAGTTAAAATTGCTTAAATAAATGTTTGTATAAAAACCCATCATGTCTTAAAAACAAATAATCTTGATTTTTAAAATATTTAAATTACACAGTGAAAATGTATAGAAATGTAGTCATTTTTGTTAAACAAATGAGATAAATATGAGTCTAGTTCTACATAGGGAAAACAGTCTAAGTAATATTTACAAATATACCAGCTCTAATGAAGCCAAAGAACCATTTGAAATTGTGTTCCCAGGCATCAACGAGCTCCTATTTAACACTTTATACATAGTGAGAAGAGAAAATAGCTGACAAACCCTCCTCTTGAAGATTAGGAAAAAAATTAAAATTAGTAAACTAGGATTTGACTATCAGAATGCACCAATCAAATAAGGGTGATCAGTATGTCAGACCTATTTTAAAAGATTTTCCACCTGACTATAACAATTACAAAACGGCTTTTGTTTTTGTAGGATGTTAAGGTTTGTATCTGGATGTCCCCACTCAAAGCCTCATGAGGTCATGGGGAAGGCTTTTTAGATGCAGCTGAATCTAGAGTTTGTGATTAGCTCATTGTCTTGTGCTAGGATTGGGGGTATGAGTGCTACATCCATTCTAGGCCAGGTAGCCTGCAAACTGTAGAAGGGAAGAAAAGTGGTTCGTTCCCCATCTTTTTGCTCCTGTTTTTGATATCTTCTGCTGCCCCTCCCACCATGGAATGTTGCCTGTCTGTCACACCACCGTGCCTTGGGGCCAGCTGATTACGGACTGAAACCTCCACAAATTGAGAGTTAAATAAATCTTTCCTTTCTCAATTTTGTGTGTCAGGTATTTTACATTATCAATAAGAGATAAGTAATTAACACAGGGTAACACCTTTCTGTTGTTGTTGTTGTCTAGGACTTGGTCCAAATGCTGAAGACTGGATTTTGTTTCTGTGATGAATCTGTGGATATCAAATAGAATCTGTACAATCCCAGTGCAAATACTAGTTATAGATGTTTGGCAATGTAGTCTGAAGCACAGTAAGTGATCCTATGGTTTACTAAACAACAATATTAAGATAATTTCATTTGCATGATACTTCATAACTTTTCATACTTCATATCTTTTGCATCTTATAGTCTAAATTTTTCTCAAATTCCATCATTTATCAGTGTCCCCTATATCTACTGTTCCATTTCAGAGACTCATCATCATTTGAGACATTCTATGTGTAAACACCATTAATGAGTATCCCATTTATGGGATAAAATTCCAATTTTATAGCAGGATGTATAATATCTTTGGTATCCTCTCCTTATTCCCATTACCTTGATCATCTTTCAAATTGAACTCCGCTTTATATACTTTGACTTGTCCACATTATGTCTTTTCTCCCAAATGTTCCCTGTCCTCTGTATTTTTCCATTACATTACATCGTGTTTCCATTATTGCCATTACAGTGGATTCAGTGCCTATGATGCTAATTTGGTTCATACTGTAGATGATAGCTCATTGTAATATCCTTATGCATTTGCCCTTCTTCTACCTATGGGCTAATTTTGAAAATAGGGTCTGTATTTGAGAAAACTACATTTTCAGAAACCAGATCAAAAGCTGGTGATCTAATCAGTAGTTATTGAATAAGTTAGGTTTTAGGCCATGTAATAGCTGTTTGGTTTAGTTTTATAAGAATCTGTGGGAAGGAAGTATAGGTCAACAAGTCAGCATGACATCACAGGCTCTTGGCATGAGCTATTTTGATTATTATCAACACTGTATTCTTGACTAATGTGGAAGATATTATGTTACATGAAATTAGCCAGATACAGAAAGATAAATATTGTATGATGCCTCTTATGTGTGGAATCTAGGAAAACAGATTTACAAGTAGAAGATAGTACAATAGAAATTACTGGAGAAGGTATGCAAAGGTGGAAATGGAAGGAGGTTGGATAACTTTTACCAAGATGCAGTGGGATTGAAGAAGTAAGTTCTAGAGTTCTACTGCACAGAAAGTAACAATAGTTTACAAAATGTCTATGTTATGAAAAATTAGAAGAGAGGAGCTTCATTGCTCCAAACATGAAGAATTAATGTGCTGAAAACATATGTACCCTGATTCTATCAATGCACATTACATAACAATTGAAATGTTGTATTATAAGATATATATATATATACATATATATATATATATATATATATATATATATATATAATTAATAAAAAAGAAGAAACATAAAAATAATCCAACAAAGTATTTTCCTTAGGTTAGGTATATCAGCATTATTTAGAAGTTTGCTAGAAATGCATATTTGGGTCTGGCTTTAACACTAGTAATTTAAAAACTGAGAGGCAGGGAGAAAAGGGATTCATGCTTTAACAAGCCCTCCTGGAAATTCTTATGTGCCTAGAAGTTTGAAAAGGACTACTGTTGTCACATAATCACAGAATTTTATCACAGCAAGGGGCCACCAGAACCCACAGATATTAATTTTTAGTAGAGGGAGGTCCAAAACGACTATATAGATTTATCTGAGTGTCATTTAAAAGGAAAGAGGAATTGGTCAGCTATGCAGTTAAAAATAGTCCTGTACATATATGCATAATTACCTTTGGGTAACATACTATCTTCTGCTATCTTAAAACTGCCCAAGGTCATTAACATCTATGCACACAGGTAAATTATATATCAATTATAGACATATACAAAAAATTATATTTCTATTCTCAAAATAGTTTTCTTTACATAAAATTGATAGGAATTGGTTTTCCTTAATATTTTGGTGAATGTTAGAAACATTTTAATTGAATAAATGCTGGGAACTATGGCTTTTGCAATTTGGGGCAGTTTTGATATCATTTTACTTGAATATGGCACACATTTATGACTAAATGAATAAGAATTCACTTACATGCTAGCATTTTATAGTTCAGTTCATTAAATTCCATGCATTATTCATGCAGCACCATGTCAGATATTTAGCTTCTTTTTTTACAAATTCAACAAACATTGTCAAGCAATGTTTTTTAAAGGAGAAGAGGAGAAAAGGAGAAGAGGCAAAAAGAAAAGCAGGGAAAAGTAAAAAATAATCCTTCACTGTAATATGAAAAAAAAATCCCTCAAAGAACAAAATAATCTCAATTGTCATTGTAGAACAAAAATGTTTTAAGTAAATTATGTGGTTACTGCTAAGATTGATGCTGTACAAAGTGTGGGGGAGTAATAGGTGTGTGAGATTTCAGAATTGTCATGCTGAATGGGATAAAGAGAAATTATATTGTGCTCTCATTAGATCAAATGATATCAGTTTAAAGTGAGATAATAATTTTGGTGCTTTCAAAGAGAAATATTTTGATATATCTATAAAATTTTATCTATTTGATATAACTAAAAAAATAGACTTTGGTTAACAAAATTTAAACAGCTTTCCAGCTAGAATTCCACTAGAAGTAGAAAAGATTAGAATTAGAACAGCCATTGTGAAGAATTTTGATACATTACTCTATTTAGATACAAAAAATTGTATAAATCCCAAATGTTTTCTAAATCTTGGTTTAATCTCTATGAATAAACTCATGGTTTGATTAGTCACACATGAAGCTCTCATTAACTTCACCAATTAAACTAAAAATATTTGAAGATGTAGTACTAATTATAGGAAGTTAATGTTTACCAAAATATAATAGTTACCTTTACAAACGCAACTATCTTCAAGGAGATTGTTGCTAAATATAAGGAGTTCATCACAAAATCCATTAGGTTCCACCAATCATGAATGTAATCTTGAAGTCCACCATCCCACATCTGTTTAATTTCTCCCCATATAAAACCTGCAAGTATGGAAAGATTCATTCTGTTATTTTCAATGAAACCACTGAAAACAGATCTGCAATTTAATAATTATAGATTGTGAAACTGCAGGAGACCATGTATTTATACTAGATCCAACATCTATTTTAATAGGTAGTAATACTGAGTTCCAATATCTTTTCAGACTTTTGGGTCCCTAAAACAATTCTAGAAGATTCTGTTCAGTCATTTTCCCTTTCTTTCATGCATTTGAAATACTTATTAAAAACACAGTAATTTAATTAAGTTGTAATTCCTCTATATAAAATTTCTCATGAAAATGTCACAACATTTTCTGGTAACTGAATACCTTGAAACATATTTATCTTCCAAGTCAAAATGACTCAAAAATTCATGAAAAGCAACATATTTAGCAAATAACTTATTTCAGAAAATTCATCAAGGTACCTTATTGTGCTTCTTTAGTCACTTAGCACTTCAGAGTTCTGATTGCTTAGAGAAAGGATGGCTACAATATTCATGATAATTCATTGAAATACTATTTATCAACAATAATTTCAAAGCTGTATCGAGAGAAAAATATAAATCCCTTTCTGTTATTATGGTTTATTTAAATAGAAAATAAACTTCTGAAAAATTCTATTAAGGACCCATAACATATGGCTCTACATCATTATTTTATTTCCACAATCCTATAAAAACACACTGCACTATTATAAGTCCTAATAATGAGAAATACATTAAGGTATTAAGAATCAGCATATTAAAAAGATAAATACGGTACTATAAATATTAATATGAGCACACAATGAGATACCTTTATGATAATAATAATTTGAAGTGTAAAACACCTTACAGTGATATTGGTAAGTGCTGAGACTGTAGAAAGTTGGAAAGTGTACTGCCCCTAGTAAAAGCAAGAACAATTCAGATTATCTATGCAAATTATAACTTGTCATGCATTCATAAGAAAGATAATAAATCAAAGGGTCCAAGCTTCAAAGAAAAGCATATTCCTACCAAAAGAATCATGTGGCCCTTTATCCCAGCACAGGGTCAAGATACACTAGCACCATCCCAGAGAGTTAGAAGAATTTAGGGACATTCCTTAAACTTGAACATGTTGAGTGTGAGCTGGCCAAGAGGACCGAAGCCCTGGGAGGTGCAGACACAAAGGGAGCTTGCATCAGAATCTATGACTTAGACTCCTTCCATTGGAAAATCAAAAAAGCTGCTTCTGTAGGAAAACCAGAAGGCCAAACTGTGGCTTTTCCCTCATGAGGAACAAAACATGGAAAATCAAGAAACATTCTTGGACCTTAAGTTTGCATCCATACCATCAGACTCTCCTACCCCTTGGGGAGGAGCAAGAACTCTGGCTAATATATGACTTTCCAAGTCTGACTCCCATGGAAAGCTGAGTACGGATCCCTCCTAATGCCCAGAAATACACATCCCTAATGTCCAGACACAGGACTAGTCTAATCTTGCATCAATGAAACAAAGAATGTTTCTCAACCTCTGTCCCTGCCCAGGCCAACAAAGAGCAAATAACAAGCAGAAGCTGATGAGAATATGCAGACGATCCCTCTGAGGCATAGGTGAACAGGTAAGATCCAAAGCTGTGAGTGAAGCAGGAACACTAAAAATAATCCTCTTTCCTACCAAAGGCAGAAGTGTGTGACATACTGACATTGAGTATAATTAGAACAAAACTCAAACTCAGCTCAACTCCTGACAATATTGCTTCAAACTCCCATAGCTATATTTCAGTGGAAGAAGGATACACATCTTCAGGGATCATTTTTATGTACTTCTTTTGCTAGTTTGCCTCACAGGTGGAATAAATAACATCACAAAACACATACATTTTTGTACAGATTCATGTGTAAACACATACATGCTGCAGTGTGATGTACCACATTCAATCACAAAAAAGGAGAAAAAATATTGCAAAAAGCAAAAACAAACAAAACAAAAAATATTGAAGACTAAAAGAAAATAAAACTGATGTCAAGCTTTTAGTCAAAAACTATCCACTACAAAGCAAACTGGAATGAAATTTCAGGGTTGAAAGTTTAAAAAAATTCAATACAGAATTCTACATGCAGCACAGATAGCTTATAATAATGAAGGTGCGCTACGTTCTTCTATTTTTCTATCTCTTTGTTTACTAAAAGATTCATCTACAAGAAATGTTAAAAGAAGATCTACAAGAAATGTTAAAAGAAGATATATGATACTGAAAAGAAACTTAGAATTATGAAAGGAAATAAAGATGCATCTCCAGTAACTCATCTAAATGAAAAAAAATTATTAATTTAAATTTCTCCAGCTCTTTAAAGCAAAGCAGTAGCAAATGACTGTGGTGTGTAACATATGTATGAGTTAAATTTTTGACATTAGCACAAAAAATGAAAGAGCAATTAGAAAGCCTCCTTGATAAAGTTCTAGTTCTTTAAAAGTCAATACCATTGCTAAAAATATAGCCAAAATAATAAAGAAACAAAGGAGTATTACAACTGACCAATATCAAAATATATAAGGAATATCAATATAGATCTTATACACATACTAATGATATCAATTGACTGGAATTAATAATGTGATGTTGATTAAATTCAACAAATTAAATGAAATGAACATTTTTCTTGGAGATAAAAGTATCCAAGATCATTCAAGATGACATATAATACTTAGTATTATTCTATAGTAAAGTACATGAGCTTACAGCTATTAACACTCCAACAAAGAAAAACTCAGGTTCAGTTGGCTTCATATTTCTACCAAGCATTTAAGAAGAAATAATATTAATCCCAATTGAACTCTTAAAAAAGTACCATAGGAAGAAACATTGAAGAGAATTATTCTGATTAAAAAAAACAAAATATAAATAATCAAAGAAAATTATGTATTATGAATTACAAAAAAATTCTGAACAAACATTAGTGAATTGAATATGAAAATATAAAGTAAGTTTTAGAAATAAGATGATAATAAAACAGCCAAATGCTGTTTTGTCATGAAATCTAAGGTTGCTTCACATTTAAGAATCAATGCAACTCACTTCAATGGCAGATTGTTGAAAATATATTATTTTTTCAATAGATGCAGAATATGCATTTGAAAAAATTTAGGATCCACTGATGACAAAAACTTTCAGCAAAGTATGGATAGAAGGGACATTTGTCAGCCGAGTGAAGGAAACATAAAAACCTGCAACTACCATCATCTACACTTAATCTGTAAAGGTGCTAAGACTAAATCTTTCAAAGTTTGTGATAAATGAATTATCACAACTGTGTTCCAAAGAAACTATTAAGAAAAATGGGCATAGTGTCAGCTGCAGGCTGCCCAGTCATATTTTGGTCACCCCATAGTGGTGACTGCATGACTGTTTGTGTCAGTAATTTACATCTGCAATGCTTGTACCCAAACAATATAACTTAATTGAATGCAGTAAAAATTATAAGATTCTTATTGATGAAAGGGCCTAGAGATAGATAAGCATCTAAAAATAGTTAATTGATTGTAATATATTGATTATAGGTATGAGTTACTATACATTTATATTTTCTGTGTGATTAAATTTTTCTTAAGAAAGCTTTGAAAGAAATAACAGACCAGTGGACATGAAGGTCCATTATTAGTAAAAAATAGTAATGGCTATTAAAGTGATTTACAAAACTAAAATTTTAAATTATGCTCAAATTCATAACTCAGGGGAGAGCAAAACCATGCTGGAAGACCAGTACCCTACACCCACATGAGAAAGCCAACCCAGAGAGTTACCCAGCCCCTATGGAAGAGAGCCCGCCCAAGCAGGAGGGGCAGTGCCCTGCACCCACAAGATAAAAACCACCTGGACCAAAAAAGTGGTGCCCTTGTTAGCATAATCATGCTAGAAGAGCCCAGCCTTGTCATGGGACAGCAGAGGTAAAGACCAGCCAGCCAGTCTGATCCTGGACCAGGATGACACCCGGAGAGAGAAGAGAGCAACTAGACTCCATGAGCCCTGATATTAAATCCAAAAGCCCACTTTAACCCCCAACTTGCAGCCCACATCCAGCAGAGGACAGAGGCCTGGTCATGCTCAACACCTATCAGTGGAGCAAGAACGCATCCTGTCCTCAGTCTGGGGAACACAGAAAGCCCGCTCGTGCAAGAAGAGCACTTTGAAGATCCATTGCCTTAAGCTAGGCATAGAAAAGCATGTTTGGTTGGATCCCAAGATTGCAGATAGTGCAAGGAAACCACTCATTCAATAACACAGGAATTTTTTTTCCTTGCCTCAGTATTTTTTTTTAAACTTTTCTATTTTGTACTATTTTTATTTTTCCTTCATTAGGTTTTTGGGAAGTTTAGAGTTTTTCTCTAGCTTTATTTTTTTCTTCAGGGTTTTTTTTTTTGTTTTCTTTTATCCTTTTCCTTCCAACAATTTTTTCTCTTTATTCTTATCTTTCTTTAATTTCTTGCTTTTACCCTTTTTCTTCTTTTGTTGTTCATTCTTCACATCAACTATTCTGTCACTATTTATTTCTTTTTACTTCTCAAGAGCATCTCCTGTCTTACTTTTCCTTGTTCCAGTCTATTGGTTTATTTTGCTTTTTTCATTTTTCTGTTCCCCACCCTGCCCAACCTTCACTAGTATAACTACTAAGCCTTGCAAATCTTTAGATAAATCTATAACTTTTTGGTACACTTTTGAAAATGTGCTATTCTTAGTGGAGTTAAATTTTTTTCATTTAATGGATGTTTACTTTAGGTTAATACTTGGTCAGTGGCTTGTCTTAGTGTTTATTCTGTAAATATAGATTTCTTTCCTATGGACAAATGTAATCCTTCATTGATCCTTAGGGTTTGTCAATATTCAGTTTATATTTAATGTTATATTTGATGCTGCTTTTATTACTATAGTCAAAGTGACATAGCTAATGCTATTAACTGGTTTTCTTGGGGTGCCAATATCCAGATTTTGTGGGAGTCATTAACAATACTGTGGCCCGTTATGGTTGAACTGGGTACTGGGCCAGATACTCTGCAGCCTCCCCACTCAGGTAAGTGGAGGAAGTTGGATCTATGCCCAGAAGATGCCATTGAAAAGAAGACATTAACCAAAGAGCTTTCTATACTAGAAACAAATCTTCCCACTTAATCAACCTGCAACTCTCAACATAAAACCATCAAATAGAAACAGGAGAGGACAAGCCAACAAAATGCTCCCCAAAATTCTCACCTCCCCCCAAAAATGATCCATAGATCAAAGAGAGGGGAAACCAAAAGCCTCATGACCAAATCTTTTGAAATATTAACACATTTCAATGAGGCATTTGGCAAGTTTTTGAAGATATAGGTTATAAGATTGGGCCAATTAAATACACTAACAAAAAGATAAGGCAGCTAAACAAAACAGTGGAAAACATACATGATCACAATAGAAAAGAATTAGAGGCCACAAAAGAGCACCTGGTAGAAATTCAGAAGATTAAAAATTCTGTTGAAAATATGGGCAGAAAAATTGACCAAGACTGAGTCGAAGTACTAGAAAATGGGGCATTGATGGTAGGAAATTAATGAGACAACCACAGCATACGGAAAAATGGCTCCAACAGCTCTGAGATTATGTAAAGTAGACTAAAGATAAATTGATATCAGTGAAAAATCAGAAGATGGCACAAGTGGCATAAAAACTTTACTGAAGTAATATTTGAAAAATTTGCAAACAATAAAAATGTAACATAGAGTGAAATGAGGCATATAGAACTCCAAATAGCCATGATCAGAAAGTCTGTGTCCCTGACACATCATATCCAGAATTCTACAGTTCCAATGAAAGAATGGCATCTTTCAGAGAAAAGGATGAATCACTTATAAGAAAGCCCATTAGAATTATATCAGACTTCTCAAAACAGACCTTAAGGCTAAGAGAGCTTAGAGTAAAATGTTTCTACCCATATAAGAAAATAATTCCCAGCACAGGCTGACATAGTCTACTAAACTATCTTTCAAAATTGAAGGAGAAATTATACCTTCATAATAAGGAGTTCATAAAGAGACTAATGAGCACCAAACTAGCAGTCAAAAAAAAAAACTTGTCAAAGATACCCTATTATTAGCTTCATTAAGCTAATAATAACAAAAATTATAATAAAATGAATACATCTGATAGAGTAAACACTTAAGTAGAATGGAGATTTAGAGAATCAGCAAGTAAGGATAATAGGCAATGACCCGACTAAATCAATACCTTTCAGTAATTTCTCTCAAACATCAATTACCCAATCAAAAGATACAGTCTAGCATACTGGATCAAGAAACAAAATCCAAGAGTATACTATGTAAAAGAAACACATTTAACCCAAAAATAAACTCATTGACTAAAAATCAAAGAACAGAAGACAATATTTCATACAACAGGAACCTGATAAAAGCAAGTGTAGCTACATTATAGTCAGATGAAGTAAACTTCAGGTTAAAACTGATCAAAATGGGTAGCAAAGAAAAACACTGCATATTGGGTAAGAGAACAATCCATTAAGAATAGGTAATCGGGCAGAGCACAAGTGCCTGCCAGGCAATTGCAAGGTCTTGAATTCAATCCCCAGTTTAAAACAAGCAAACAAGCAAACAAAAATAGGAGGTAACAATTATTAACATGGATGCACAAAGCTGTAGTGCATACAACTTCATAAAACAAATACCTCTCAACACGCAAGATGAGATAAACATAAATACAATTAGGATGGGGAACTCAGTAACCCACTGTCACTAGACAGATCAAATAGACAAAAAAAACAACATAGAAATATCAGAGTTGAACAAAACCTTTGAACAAATGAACCTACAAGATACATACAGTGTTCTACCCAACAACTAAATACACATTTTTTCAGCAGCACATGGAACTTTCTGCAAAATATACTACATACTAGCCAATAAATCAAACTTAAATAAATGAAAAAATACTGAAATTATATCATGAATATTATCAAACTCAGTTTAATAAAATTAAAAAGCAATGACAAAAGAGAATATAGAAATTATTAAAATGCATGACACTAATCAAGTCATTCTTAACTAAACAATAGGCTAGAGAAGAAATCAAGAAATGACAGTTTCTTGAACTAAATGATAATGCCAGTACAACATATAGAACAACAAAAGCAGTGAATTTCCATATCACAAAAGCAAATTTATTTGAGAGAACTCAAATAAATAACTTAGTGATGTACCTCACAGTCCTAGAAAAACAAGAACAATCCAAATCCAAAGCTAGTACATGGAAGGAAATTATAAAGATCAGAGCAATCAATAAGCTTGAGACCAAAAACTATAAATAATTATTAATCTGAGTGAATTCTTTAAAAAATAAACAAAATAGTCAAATTTTAAGTCAATGTCAATCCAACTTAAAAAAGGAGAAAAATGATCCAAATTAGGACAAATAAAAATGAAAAAAGTGAAATTTCAAGGGACACTGCTGAAATAAAAAACACATTATTAACAACCACTTCACAAACTTATATACCAGTAAGTTGGAGAATTCAGAAGAAATGGATAGATTCCTAGATATATGTGAATTACCAAAATTGAACAAGAAAATTTAAAAACCCTGAAAAATCCAATAAAAGGCAATGAAATTGAAAAAGTAATAATTATCTTACCAGGTAAGATACTACTTAATTCTGCAAGATTCTGGAAAGTTTTAATGTCAGTGTTCCTCAAAGTTTTGATGAAATGAAAAGGAAAAGAGTACTCTAGAAATCATTCCTGGAAGTTACCATTAACCTGATCCCCAAAACAAAGATCCAACCAAAAAAAAAAAAAAACCAAAACCTGTAGATGTATCTCTTTAATAAATATAGATGCAAAAATCCTCATCAAAGATACTATGAAACAGAATTCAATGAATCATCAAAAAGATTAAACATCGTGACCACTCAGGCTTCATGCCATGCTACAAAGATGGTTCAGCACATGCAAATCTATAATTGAAATATATCACATAAACAGGAGGAAGAACAATATCTCATGAGCATTTCAATACATGCAGAAAATGTTTTTGACAAAATCCACATCGTTTTATGCTTTAAAAAAAGACACTGAAGAAAATAGGTATAGAAAGGCCTTATCACAATCTGATAAAAGCCATTTATGAAAACCTATGACCAACATCATCATAAAAGGGAAAAAAACCAAAATCTTTCCCTCTAAAATCAGAAAATAGGCAAGAATATCTACTATCACCACTCCTGTTCAACATAATACTCAAAACAAGAATAAAAGCAATTAGACAAGAAAAAGTATGATATATATATATATATATATATATACACACATATATATAAATGGAAGTCAGATGATCATTATTTGCAGATGATATGATCTTCTATGTAAAAGAACCCCAAAATCCACCAGAATTCTCATAGAATTAATAACCAAATTCAGTAATATAGCAGGATATAGCAAAATTCAACAACATTCCTATATACTAATAATAAACCCACTGAGAAAGAAATTAGCAAAAAAGATACCATTCAAAATAATAGCAAGAAAAATTAAATATTTGCAATTAACCTAAGAAAGTAAAACACCTCTGCAATGGAAACGACAATATTTTGAAGACGAGATTGAAGAGGACACCAGAAAATGGAAAGATATTACCATTCCTGGATAGGCAAGACCAACATAGTTAAGGTGGAAAGTTTTCAAATTGTAATGCAGATTTAAGACAATCTCAATCAAAATTCCAATAGCATTCTTTACAGAACTGTTGAAAGCAATCCTAAAACCCACATGGAATGAGAAGAGACCCAGAATATTTAAAAGCAATCCTGGGTAAAAAGAGGAAATCAGGAGATAGCACCACCTACGTCCTGAAATTATATTACAAAGTTATAATGAACAAAACACAAAACAACAACAACAAACAAACAAAAACCATAGCATGGCAGTGGTACAGAAACAGATATGTTGATCGATGAAGAAATAGATAATGCAAAAAAATGCTTTAGTACATTATACAGTTTGCTTTTGACAAAGGGACCAAAAATGTACATTGGACAAAAGATATTAATAGTGTTGGGAAAACTGGCTATTCACATACAGAAGACTGAATCTCTACCCATAGTACTCATCATGTGCTAAACTAAAATCAAAATAGATTAGAGCATTAAATGTCACACCAGAAACAATCTTCTGGGAGGCAAAATAAATAAAACTCTTGAAGACACAGGCATTGGCAAGGACTTCCTGAATAGGACTCCTGTTTCAGAGGAAATAGTGAAAAAATTAACAGATGGGATCCTATCAAATTGAATGGCTTCTGCACACACAAGAAACAACCAACAAATTGAAAAGACAGCCTACAGCATGGGAAAATTTCTCCGCTGGCAACTCCTCAGAGAGAGGGCTCATATATAAAATATATAAAGAACTCAAAAAAATCATGTCCCTCAAAATAAAAAATCCAATTGAAAAATAGGCAAAGAGGATGAACAGATACTTCAAAGAAGTACAAATGGCCAGTATAAAGAACTGTTCAATATTGCTGACCATTAGAGAAATGAAAATTAAAACTACCACTGAGATTGTATCTTACCACTAAAAGAATGACTTTCATCAAGAAATCAAATAACAACAAATAGGCAAGAGACTGCAGGGCAAATGGAACCCTTTTACACTACTGGTGAGAATATAAACTAGTCCTACCACTATGGGAATGAGTATGGAGAGTCTTCAAAAAGGTGAAACTGAGTATCTTCTAAGTGTCCTCCTGAAAGAGTCAAAGACATCATATTACAGTAACACATACAAACCCATGTTTATAGCAGCACAACTCTGTATAGCTCAATCTTGGAGGCAGCCCACATGTACATCCCGAGATGAATAAATAAAGAAAATGTATTTACACACAGTGGGATACTACTTTGCCATAAAGATAAGCTTGAATCATCTGTAGGAAATTGGATGCAACTTGAGATCATACTTTTAAGTGAAATAAATCAGACACACAATTAAATACTGTACCTTTTCTCTGATATGAAAACTCAAAATATAAATAAAGAGAAAAATAAAAGATAATAGGAATATTTAAAGAGATAGATCTTTTTCAAAGAGGAGCTGGATTAAGAGATAGAGGAAGGAATGAGTGAGAGGAAGGACAGAGAATGAAAAAAGAAATTGCGATGTGTTACGTACGAATAACAACTGTGCAAAAGTAAATGCAAGCATTAAGTATTGCAAAGAGGTACTGCAAAAACAAAGGGTACTGCAAAAATAAAGAACTAAATTGAAGTGGGAGGGAAGGAGATAGAAGGCTAAGAAAGAAAAAGAGATAAGTATACACACTAATTCCCCACAAATCAAGTGAATGTTATGTGCTAATAAAATTAAAAGTCTAATGCAAATGAAGACTGGTTTCAGCTTAAGCATAGGGTCTATTTTAAATTTTGCAGCATTCTACTGCTTTACTTTAGATTTGGTGCTTAAATCTTCATCTGCCCTCTAGGTCTGTTTCACTAACAAATCTCTCTTGTGAGTTCTGTGAGGATGGGGAAATAAGGGCGAAGATGATCATATTCACCCCCTTCATACTGAAGAAAAGGAGAAAATAGTTTATGCATTTAGTTTTAAAATTGATGGGAAGCTTACAATTTATTTTATTCAATGAGGAAAAGTACTTAGCATGCATGAAAGTATTTTCCTCTGTCACAATCATGGTGCTTTTTTTTCTACATACCTGGGTGTGGTTCTAGCACCCAGCAGATAATCACAGTTTACACGAGAAGATTAAAGGCGAGAGAGCCAATATGCTTAATGCTATCCTAGTAGCTAATGGAGAAACTGGGGTAGGATCTAAAGCTTAAACAACATTTAAAGATTCTTGAGATTTTACTATGTACCATATTTGTGTTGTCTTTCTTGAATTTTTTTCATTTACCAGAGATTAGAAGATAGGTGTGTGTGTGTGTGTGTGTGTGTGTGGGTGTGTGTGTGTGTGTGTGTGCGCATGTACACATATGATCACTGATTGGACAAAAGCATTTTAAGTTAAATTTCAGCAGAAGGCAGGATGATAAGAACCAGACTGTTTGAGGAAGGAGATACTAGGGTCTGTAGAACCAGCAGTTAGCTTTCTAACCTTAGCCAAGTAATTAAATTTCTCTAAATTTCAGTTATCACTCTTCAAAGAGAGGTTTGGATTACATGATTTCTAAGATGAAGAATTCTTCTCTAATTGCATAATTTTCCAGACCTTGCTTTTTGCTGTTCATATTATCAAAATTTTACTAAAATTGATCATCACAATATTTGTATTCAGAGGTTAAAAACGGTGTTATGTAAGAGGATTCACACTTGCTCTGGTTTGTCCTAGAAACTGAAAATTTGATCACCGATATGAAAAGTAAAGAAAAGGGGCATTGTAAAGAAAAATGCTCTGGCAATTAGAGTTGTTCTAAAACTGGATTGTGATCCAGAACCTAGAATGTCTTTCATCTATTGTACTCCAAAGGAAGTCTGCCACCGAGTTGGAAACCTGGTTTATGTAATAAAATCCATCCCGTTATGATGCATCTGTGATTCAGTTACTTTCATAACTGTACATACTATAACATAAAATATATTTTAGGTAGGTAACCAGAGCATTTATGTTTTATCACCCTCTCAGAGACAGACGGAAGCATCACTATATCTGCTTCTACCAAATTGGAAAGTCAAATGTGACTATTAACAATCGCCAAAATAGGTAACCTCAAATGTTGTGTGAATAATAATGTAGAGGAAGAAAGGTACTAGATCTAATGACTTAGAGGGCTGAAGCATGGCCACTGTAAAGGAATTACAGTGCAATAGTTATAAGCTCAATATAAGATGATATTTTTAAGTTGAGAATTTCTTAATATCTGAGAGGACTATTCTCATGAGATGGTTACAGGCAAGGATATTTAATTCAAAATTTAGACAATATTTAGAATTGAGAGTTTATAGCAGCCTCTTTTTAAAAAATTAAAAGACAATCATTTTTGGACATGAGTTGGAATCTTTTTTGTAAGGCACCATATTGGAGTATCACTTTATATGGCTCTAGCCACCACATACCTGTTTGAAAGCCATTGATTTCTCTCTACTATTAGCAGGTTAGTGAAGCCAAGTTTCATCTCTTCTGGCGATAGTCACTGAACCCTTGATGAAACTATTCATTAACAAAACTAGAGGGTGCTATTAGCCAACTGTTCATCCAGAGAGCAAACTGTTCATGGGTACTTAACAGCCTGAGGACAGCAAAGCTTGAGGGAGCTGTGTCACAAAATGTTTGTCCTGTTCCCACAATGGGAACATTTCAAAACTGTTCTTTGCTGTTTATAAATAGACTACATGATTTCTCAGAGCCGTGGTGGCAGCCTGACTCCATGCACTGATGTCAAGACTGTGAGGACTCATGAAGAAAGGATTGCAGTGCAAGTGAGTCAGAGAACATCCTCTTAAAAATATTTGTGAATGCCTGGAAGGTTTTACTATTTTTTCTACCTTTCCCAGAACATATTCACCCAGGGCTGTTTAGGTATTCTATTAAATTCTGTCTTGTGAAACTGGCTAGCAGGAAACTGGGTAGCAGGTTTCAGATGCCACATTTAACAGACTCAATCTCAAATGAAAGTTATATAACAGATTTTTGTCTCATCCTCTGTTGCCATTGGTACTTAACACAAATAGTAAACAACAACCCCAAACCAGAAGCAAGTCTCTTTTTAAGTCACCTATAGAAACTTCCAAGCATTCAATATTCAAGTCCTGAAGTCATTACAAATCTGACCTTGGTAGTTTCTGTATAGAAAACTGAGTTTAGTGCTGTGGCATCAAAACAATGAAACACAAGCAAACAAATCAACAAACAAACAACCCACAAAGAGCTCATCCCTGATAGATTTTGCTTTGTTTTGTTTTTCAAATCAGAAAATAACAATTTCTGAGGCAATGGGAATGGAGACAACACTGACTGTGAGCCTGGATTTGTTCAACTTGAAACTGACGTACTGTATTAGCAAAAACAGACATTCCAGGTCTTTGAAGCTTTGTTGTCAGGCCGTCATTGGGAAGAGACAATCTTTAAAGCGATGATAAATTTTGAATTTAAACTGGATTGAACCTATATTTTAAAATAAAGTTTCAGCAGCCTGATATCTAACAGTGATATCATTAGGGAATAGGTTAAGGAGTTTTGAGAGTGGTTGGAAGAATTAAAAACCAATTTATGTTAATAAAATTGTTACATGCATATGGAATTCACATGAAAATTGATTTCTGGGATTTACCCTCATTCTTGAATATTAACTACTTCTGCACTTTCCAACCAAGATCATAATTCAAACTTTGATTTCTCCTAAGAGTTCAGTGGTTATGATTTAGTCAACTGAAAATACTTATTGAATCATTGACTCAGTTGGACAGTGAAGTTTTATTCTAAATTTGAAGATATTTTAAAAACATAAGGCTGTTATGGTTTTCATGCCATTGTTGTAACATCAGAGGGAAAAAAAGTAGGGAGATAGAATTATGGAAGTAGATATTTCCAAAGCATATGAACAAATGTTGCTATGTTAATTTTAGGTTAAGATTAGACTGCATGACTTCAGAATTGTGGATTATCTGATAGTTTATAACATATATATCATTACTAAAAATCAAGTGGAAAGTTGCTATCCATAAAGGAACATTCTTTTTATAGAATTTTTGCTTTAATTTGTAATTTTTCTTGAAAACAAAAAAAATGTTTATTCAGATTGAAAATAATGAATAAATAGTTCTCTAAGTCTTTCCTTAAATCACATTTTCAATGCATTTCCAGGGCTGCTCAACATGTATTTTCAAATGAGTAAATATTAATTATTTAAATAAGATTGCCATTTTCTCCTAAAAATGAACTTCAGAATTTTTAAAAATTAGGAACAATGAAGTATATTTATCTCTTCACATTTTCCTAAATACTTCATATATGTATAAACACACTAATGCAAATTTTAAAAATTCATGTTCTTAGAAACAAAAGATTTTCAGCTTAGATCTAAGTAACTAATACAGGGAAACCAAAAAGGAAACATCTTACATTCACCTCACAGGACTTCTTTCTCTCTTTCTTTCTTTCTTTCTTTCTTTCTTTCTTTCTTTCTTTCTTTCTTTCTTTCTTTCTTTGTTTCTCTCTCTCTCTCTCTCTCTCTCTCTCTCTCTCTCTCTCTCTTTCTTTCTTTCTTTCTTTCTTTCTTTCTTTCTTTCTTGGGATAGATGATTCATTTCAGTATTAGACCCCTGATGATAGCAGCAATGGTGGCGTGAGGGTGGTGGTAGCGATAAGTTTAGTTTTTGCCAAATGTGATTTTCTTAGACAGCGTTACACTCTCTCGTACAGTCCACTCAAATTTAATCTGCACCAAAATCTAAGCTGGCAAACAGAGGCAAAGAAGTCTGAAGCATAGAGATTTAGGTCTTAGGACAGTTCTTCCATTCTCTGGTTCTCTGAATTTTGACACAGTGTTTTCTAGAGAATGAAGGCTCTAGATTCATACATCCTGGATTTTGAATTGAGTATCTGAATGTTCGATCCTGAGTGCACAAAGGATCAAGTTCTTCAACATTTGTTTCCTCTCTGTGAAATGAGATTTTAACATCACTGAGTATAGTTAAGTGGAGTAGAGTTACTGAGAAGTTCACGGGAGAAAATGCATTTAAATCACTCATCACTTGCCAAACTTTTTAGTTTCTACCATTATTATGATCACTAGATCACTTTGACCACTACTGTTATTTCCAACTAATGAAAACTAAATCAAACATTCCTGTGG
This sequence comes from Hydrochoerus hydrochaeris, assembly GCA_004027455.1. Lineage (NCBI taxonomy): Eukaryota > Metazoa > Chordata > Mammalia > Rodentia > Hydrochaeridae > Hydrochoerus > Hydrochoerus hydrochaeris. The sequence continues at coordinate 207,612 of PVLA01003446.1, forward strand.
TCTTTCCTTTGATCCTTGCTGGGGTTTGTTTGTTTGTTTTTCTGTCTGATCATCTTTTTTGAATCATTTGAATCGTGCTGCCAATTTTCTGAAAGTCTGTAGGTTTCGGTTTGGGTATATTAGTTAAGCATTATGTTATCACCACCTAAAAGCAGTCATTTACTCAATATTAGATGGGCATATACAACAACAACTTAAATCTTTATAAATACTACATTGCTTGAGATGTTATAGTGTTTACAACTCTAGTAAAGTAAGTTTAACATATTTTTTCCTCTACAGCTAAACAGGAAAATGAAGATCACATATCATACTGTAATGATGATCTGGTTTCCTTGAAGATCAAATATTTCTTTTTAAATTAATATCTGGATGTTCTGCAGCTATATACGAGACCTTATGTGTCTGCAGCTAGCTGCTAAGATTGTTTGAGCACTATGACAAGAGAAGGAGTTAGTTTCCTAGAATGGCAAAATATTTTTTTAGTTTGTCTTTGTTTCTTTGGGATGGAGTCTTGCAATATGGTTTGGGCTGGCCTGGAACATGTAGTGATCTTCCCCAAGATGCTGAGATGACAGGTGTGTGCCGTCCCACTTGGCAAGTATATAGTTTCAGGAAGCTTGAATGCATAGTTAATTCAGGTGTGAGGTGAAACTATATTTGATACCTTATGATCTTAATGAAAATCAGATGAAAGATGAAACAAATGGGTGGTTGCTGGTGAAGCTCAGCGGTAGAGCTCGTGCTTAGCCTGTGCAGGACGCTGTATTCAATCCCCAGTATCAAAATGAAATATTATCAGAAAGGAAAAGTATATATGTTACAGGCAAATATGATAACCATAGGGACAAATAGCATTTTCCGTGCCACATCTTCTGCTTGGCAGGCCTTGCTAAAGTTTTCAGACTTCTTTATATCAACCTTTTCAACTATAAAAATAGAAATAAATGATGGAAATGAAAAACCAGCGTTACTAAAGAAAAACTGCTCGATAGTATGTGTTACTGGCAAGATCGCTATACGAGTGCTTCTTACTTGATGCCTAGGCAGCTATTTTTAACCCGGCTTTGCTCTCTGCCCATGTTCCGTCTTTTCCTCGGCTCACCCTTCTCGTCACCAGGCTCAGTGTGCATAGATTTCCATACTGTTTAATTGTGGGCTATTCTTAGTCATACACTTAGTGTCAAGTCACTCGAGCTGCCAATTTGTTTCCTCTTGGGAAAGAAGTATTTCCTGCTTTGTTAATGTAACGACCTTCTTCAAAGTTCTACTTTCTAAAATAATCTTACCAATTTTGTATTTTTTTTTTGCTAAGTTGATTGCATTAGTCTATATTTAGAAATTTTACATATGCATATGTTTCTTTGTGTAGTGGGCTGTGATATGCATTTGGTTCTTCATTTAATTATGATTGATTTTGAGGAAAAACTTTAGACTGGGAAAGTCTGAAACTTAGGATCCACAGGTTTACTACTATTATTCTTCACACCATTTCTTATATTATCTGCAGAAACAACTTCTATTTAAAATAAAACTATTATTATAGTTTAGATGATTTCTTATAATGCATATTACACATATACCAGTCTTGTAAAAATGAATTTTTTAGAGAAATATTATAGTAATATTATATACCTAATGCTACATGGGAAAGTCAACACTGAATAAGTTCCAAGATTCAGTCCCAGTGCAGCAGTGTATAGCATTTTGCTTTGTTAGTTTGAATGGGTGCTTGCACAGTCTGAGATTACTGGTACCTCTCTGTCTGGAATTACCTATTACGAAAGTTCTAACAGAGTCATCTGTCATTAGTTCTCTCTATTGCTTATAATTGTAGGTCAAGATGACCAAACTCTTAAGTCTGATCTTTGAATAAGATGTTTGGATATTTGCTAAAAAAATCATCTTGACTAGAGATAGACAAAACAATGTCTTGATGATTTTTGATGGGCAAATAAAAGTTTTAAGAACCATCCATGCAAGCAAGTCTGAAACAAGAATAATTTAAAAAGTTTTGCAGTGTGATAACTTATTAATGATGCCATTGAGAGAGACATAAGAGTCATTGTAGATGGTTTTCAAAAAGTATAATACTCAACAGATTTCACTTTCATTAGTTAATATACCATTGGGCTTCAATAGGAAAGAGTATGAAGAAAACCTAGAGACATTATCTTGTCATTTTACTGAATGACAAGACACTGGATTCATAAGGTTGAGGGCAATTCTTATGGATGAAATAGCAAATTATATAAAAGGACATAAATTCTTTCAGAAAATTATACATCTTAAGAAAAAGAGGATTCATTTGATTGGATGAGCTCTAAAATAAAGTCAGAGAATGTTACCAGAAAATGAAAATTTCTGATATAAATATATAAGCAAGTATTTTTGGTGGGGTAAACTAAATGGGTGGTATAAAAGTGAGAATTTTCATTGAGGAAATAATCATAGATGTGGGAGACAGCTTCTAAAAATCGAGGAATTGTACATTCAGCACAAATGAAAAGGTAGTACTTTACATAGCAGGTGGTTCACAGAGGTATCATGGATTGAAAATCTCAGTTAGTTTGAGAGGATTTTAGGAAACCCATGAAAAGTGGTCCAACCTCTCACTACAAGTATTAACTGATAAGCCACAACTTTCTGTAAGTTGTTCAGTCTTGTTATTATAGGAAGAAATTTATAATAGATGAACTGTAAAATGTCCTATTAAGGAATTGAAACACGTGAGCATGATCACTTTATCAGACAGAATGGAAGGATGGGAAAACAGATGATTCATTAATATAAGTCATCAAATTGGAGCCTCACTTTTGTTTATATCACGTATAACAAAAAGTTAAGGTATCCCTTCTCTGATGTCTTTGGCACAGTAAAGAGCAGTTTTCTGTCCCTAGCAGTGGGAGCTTAGAAGACAGGAAGATAGGATTCAGTAGGACTTTAGATGTTGTCTGCTCTAGGTGTTCATTTTATAGATGATGATACAGAAAATATTGAGAGTTCATGATTGTCTGTAACTTCATAGCCTCCTAGTGGTAGACTCGCTGCATGTATTCCAGTGTGATGATTTTTCCACAACAGTTCAGTGACATACAGCAGAACTTTTATAACCATAGATCTGTTAAAGCTCTAAGAATTCAATCTTAATTATAAGGCATTCACAATTCACCAAACTTGCTGAACAGTGTAATTGTTTTTATAGATATACTTGATATATAAACACTTTTTCAAACACCCTGTTTTTTAAGTAAGATAATCCTTCACAGGCATTTTTTTCTTATTCCAGGAAATATTTTTCATTCAAAAACTTCCCAGATAAATTAATTCCATGCATGCCAACATATCCTGAGAAAATGTTACCATTACTATGTATTTCTCACCATTAAGTCTGTAGTAGCTTATTTAACCACCTCACTTTGATTCGGATGTGGTTTCTTTCAGACAACATTCAAAGATATTCTGTTATAAAGTTTGCATGTAAGAAGAAGCCAATGATTATTATAGCTGTGCAGTTATTTAAACTTTGGAATTCTTATTTTTATGTTACATGCGACTTTCTGTCATTGTGATCATGGAGCTATTTATTTGCTTATTATGCATTTCTTCTAGCAAAATTTTAACTTCATAAGAACAAGGACTTGTTACTTTTTGTTTCTCTTTATATCACAATCACATTGCACTACATAGAAAGTACTTAACACAAAGTCGTTCATTGCATAAAGATTTAGCAAGAATTCAACTGTTTATGCTGTAAATGAAACATTCTGTATTCTATTGGGGACACTAAAATTTTTACAAATTTAATTCAAGTGACTGAATCCCTTAAACACTTTTATAAGAATTGTTTCAAACAAATTTGCTATGAAGAAAAGTCATGAAAGGAAGAAGTCAAGATGGCTGATCAGTGAGCAACAAAATGCAAAACCTCCTGGGAGAAGCAACTCATGCGTCAGAATAAAACACCCTGGAGAGACCCAGACAGAGAGAGATGGATCCTCTTGACACAGGAAGAAATTAAAACATAAAAAACTCATCAAGCACATCAGGACTACAACTGAAACAGATAAAAATTATGGGACACAGTGTTTTTACTGTGACCCACCAAGTTTGCACTGGCCTGAATCCGCTCTGGCCAGCAGAGCTGCCCTAACTCATTCATGCCGCCACTCACAGGAGCCACAGCAGCACTGAAGTGGGGGGTTGGTGAGCTCAACGGAGAGTGGAGCCGGTGAAGGGACCTAAATTAATCCATGGTCAGTGCTGGGAATGAGACCCCCCCCACAGGAAGGGTGTGGCCAAATGGGCAACACGTTGGGATCAGGCAGGAGGAACCTGAAATGGGAGTGACAGTGACTTCAGTTGGTTGCTCCCTCCCCAGAGCAGATTTATGGGATTTGCTTGGACTGGGCCACACCCCTGGCTGGGAACCAATGAGCCGTCCAAATCAATTCTCTGCACCTAGCATGCACTAACCTGGTGAAGGCCCCTGAAGTTTGGTTGGCCTGGTGGGGAGGGGAAGGCAGGAGAGGGCAGAGCTTCCTCACCAGCGTGCTTTGGAAGAGCTGTGGCCAACAGGGAAGGGGCTGGGACCTGCACTGTATACCTGTGTGGAGGAAGCCGGGACCATGACAGGAGAGAGAGGCAAGAGGAGATCCCCAGCCCAGAACCCTGAGAGCACTGATCCAGGAGATGGAAAAACAAGGGAGACTGAGGGCGGCAAACATGCAACATCAGACATGGCTTCAATGGACATTAAGAGATATCTTTGGGACCTTGTAGATGAGCTCAAAACTGAAATACTAAATTAGGTAAAGCAAGATATGAGTAGAGTAATAAAAGAAATGCTCTCAAGAAGCATCTCTCAGAAGATACAGACAGAAGAAACGAGGAACATAAAAAAAGGAGAGAAACATTCAATAAAGAATATAAAGAAAATATAGAATACATGAAGCAGATTCAAAGAGACTACCAGGAAATTAAAAACTCCATTGAAAGCTGGCAAAACTCCTTAAAAGAAACTAAGGATAGACTATCAAAACTTGAAGACAAGTTGGCAGTGTGTGATCAT